>ML253841.1:5703-25294 GCA_005239495.1 Nicotiana undulata | reverse complement strand
AGAAATTTGTTTGTTTGCCCCCCCCCCCAAGAAGCATTTACAAACCCCTTCAAATGTTTGTATGCATTTTGACTTGGAGAACCGGTGAAGAAACCTCGTTGCTCTAGCAAAGTGAGCATTACATTGGTGATTTGAAAGTTGTATGCCCTAATACGGGGAGGGACTATTGCAATGGCATACCCTTCATTGGGTAACACCCGGTGTGGAGCTACTCATGGTGGAGGTATGGGTGTAGCGAGGACATTTTCATGAGGCACTCAGCCTCTTATATTGGGTTGAGGTTCAAGAGGAACCTCATCAACTTGGTCATCCTCGACGTCCACATCCCCCAAAGGCAAATTTCCGAGCTCATTGTTCGCCATGGTTGTACTTACAATTTCTCAAACAAGTTAGTAACACGGAAGGAAAAGAAGATATTGAAAAAACACACCCAAATATATTGCTAACACTGTTTTAACTCCCCCCTCAACAACTCCAAATTGATCATGTCCACAAAACACCTCAATAAAGGATATAACGCAGTCAAATGCAATAATAATTACCCAACTAGGAGTCGAGGTCAAATCCACTGAGAGTTATGATGGGAGTTAGGAGTATATATTTCAAACAAGCAAATGGGTTATCTAGATTTCTCTTCCACAACAAGGTTTTGGTTTCCTATTTCTACTGTTAATCTAATGATTCCAAGACAAAGGAAATAGACTAGAGATAAATATTTTTACGGTTTTTCCAATTTGATAAAAGGCCTAAGGCTATGACCACAACCTAGGTATTTGCCTAATTGGGTAAAGACGTTAATGTTTGTTTTGTTGATTGGGGTGTGCTATAGCACACAACTCTACAGTACCCACTTAGTATCTCTCGGTCAAAGATTAGTTTTGCCCAATTTGGATTTCTCAAGACCAAAAGGTATCAACCAAAATAGTTGATAATAGCTCAAGTCGGGTTATTACTATCTCTAGGTTGAACCCTTTAATTGGGTTAATCAATCTCCCTACTGACCCAATTCTTTGTTAGTTAAGTTATCCTAGACTAGTCCTCTTTTTCAAGTAGAGACTAAGTCAAATAGGCATGAATCAATGCTTGCAACCATTAATTCTAAAATTGAAGCATGACCTAAGCTATATAATCAACACCTAATCATAAAAAATCACTAAATTAGATACTCTTAAGGTTTACACACTAGGATTGGGTCACAACCCTAGTAAGAGTTTAGCTACTCATAATGTGTTTTGAAGAAAATAAAGAAGATAAGCTAATTAAACTCATAATGGAAAATCACAATGATGAAATCTAATGTAAATACACTAAAATAATGTAAATATTCCTTAAGTAGTAAAGAAAAATGGCTACAACAACTTCGAATGTTCAAAACTTAACCTAATTTTATGAAACTCATCTATTTATACATGGCAAAAAATTTATGACAAAAATTCCCCTCGAGAGGTTTTGCGGCCGCACAATTCCATGTGCGGTCCATAGATTTCTTCAATTGGCAAGAAGTGGAGTTCTTTGGCCACACATTTCTGAACTGCGACCATGAGAAATTCTTCTACGACTGCACATTTATGGACTACGTCCGCGAGGCAATCTTCTGGGGCCGCACAATTCTTGTGCGGTCCGCAATTCTTGTGTTGTCCGCAATTCACTAATTCTCCTGGATTTTGTGTTTTTGCATACACTCTAATCTTTGATTCCTAGCCTAGTTCTGCAGTCGCACAATTCATGTGCGGTTCTCACATTGCTAAAAGGTCTGCTACATTTTTCTTCCTGTGATGCAGCCACCGGTGGAATTCTTCGTCCGCAATTTCTTCTGCGGCCGCAGAATTACTTATGTGGACCGCACATTTGTGCTTCTGCTCCTTTTATTTCCTTGTGCTTCGGGACACTCCTTTTTTAGTCGGATTGTATCTTTAGAGACCAAACTTCCAGCATTCCTGCAATTTTGCATAATTTTATTAGTTTCTGGAACATAATTCAATACTTCAGGATAAAATGAAAGCTAAAAGGTGCTAATAAGTAGTCAAAATCCCCATTTATCAAAAGGTCACATTATCATACATGGAACCTACATTTGCAAGTCTAACTCATGAAGTCAAGAATGAAAGCAAAAGAGTCATAGATCCATGTGTGGAATCTATATTTGCAAAGGTCACATTCGCATACATGGAACCTACATTTGCAAGACTAACTCATGAAGTCAAGAGTGAAGCACAAGTGCCATAGTTGCATATATGGAATCTACGTACACAAAGGTCACTTCGCATACATGGATTTCACATTCGCAAAAGTGGAACATGACAAAAGCTACTCACATTTTCCTATAAATAGCAAGCTCTCTTTGTATAAGGGATACAATCTTTGTAAGACAAGAACTAGCCTTGGTCTTCTTTCTTTATAGTAAAAATATTTCCCTAGCCTTTTAAATATTGCTAGCCTTCTAAGTTTCTTCTTTAGGTTTTCCTAATCCATAATGGAGTAATCTCTTTTCATTGCGATGGTTGATGAAGCTTGATATATTTTATAATACTATCTCATTTTTCATACATTCTCGACTTGAAACTTTATATTTACATTTCATATTGATTAGTATATGCATTATGGTCTATTTATGAGTCAGATGATTGAATTATTGAAATATTGATAATTTGAAAAAAGATCTAATATTACAAGATTATTCATGCAATGCTCAATTTGTATTGTAAAGAAAATCTAAGTAATATTTCGTACTACTTAGAATCCCCAAACTAAAATAAAAGTATCCCTTATCTAAACATGTTAACTTTTTAAATAAAAACAATATACGTACTTCTTGATATCCTTAAGTTTTAATTTCTAGTATTACTGTCATGGCCCAAAATTCAACTAGTGGTGATGGCACCTCACCTAACTTGTAACGACCCGACCGGTCGTTTTGAGCTCTAGCGCGTCGTTCGGCGATTTGAGAACATGAGCATCTTCATTTCAAGTATTACGAATCGTAGGTGTGGTCGGAGTCAAATTTCGGGAAGTTCGGAGTCAAATTGGAAAGAAAATTCTCATTTCAGAAGCCTTAAGTTGGAAGGATTGACTAAGATTGAAATTTTTAGTAAACGACCTCGGAATCAGGATTTGAAGCTTCTGGCAGGTTCGTATGATGATTTCAAACTTGGGTGCATGTTCGTATCCGGCTTTTGCTAATCCGGGAGCGTTTCGGCATATATTGTGGAAGTTAGCATTTTAGAAGGAATTCCATAAGTCTGGGTTGAAAGGCATTTCAGTGATATAGATTTCCGTTTTGGATTTCGAATCTGTGAATAGCTCCATAAGGCGATTCTGGAGTTGGGAGCACGATCGGAAGTGAATTCGGATGTCCGTAGGTTATTTTGAAGTCATTTGGCTAAAGATAGAAATTTAAAGGACTTTGAGAAATCCGACCACAAGTGGAAATTTTGATATCGAGGTCTGAATGCAATTCCAAAAGTTGGAGTAGGTCCGTAATGTTGAATGTGACTTGTGTTAAAAATGTGATGTGAATCGGACATAATTTGATAGGTTTCGGCATCGAATGTAAAAGTTTCAAGTTCTAAAGTTCATTAAGCTTGAATTGTTGTGCGATTCATGATTTCGACGTTGTTTGATGTGACTTGAGGCCTCGAGCAAGATTGTATCATGTTTTGGGATATGTTGGTATAATTGGTTAAGGTCCCGTGGGCCTCGGGTGGATATCGAAAGGTTAATAGAATGAATTTCGGACAAAAATAGCTGCTGGAAATTTCTGCTGCAAAATCTGTTTTGGACAGCAACTGGTGCATCGAAGAGCTGACTTTGGAAGCGTATATATCAATATATATAAGGAATCTGAAACTTTGCAAAACATAAAAGTTGTATCTCTTGCATTCTAGTTTCCAGAAAGTTAAACCATTCATTTTGTGGACATTTGACCAGAAAGTTATGATCGATTGAAGATAGCTGGTGAAGCAGTTTTGACAGAAGTTTCTTATCCATGGAGCCGACTGTAGAAGCTCATATCTCGGACTATATAAAGGGTTATATGGTGTACAGCCTGTCAAATGAAAGATCGCCGAGTTTAGTTTCTAAATCTTCAAACCGTTTGTCATTTGGATATTTTTACAAGGAGTTATGGGCATTTTAATAGGAGGTGTACATCAGGAAAAAATTGTAATAGGATGTACAACCTGCACAACGCAAGTTACAACTAGATGAGGCACCTGGGCAGTTTGTTTTAAAAACGAGTTTTGGCCCATTTCTTTCATTTGGCTTGGACGATTTTCGAGAGCTCAAGGAGGGATTTTAACCAAGCAACACTAGGTAAGTGATTTTTTCCTATTTTTGAGTTAAATATGTGATCGTACATGGATTTAGACATGGAAAATTAGTATAAATTTGGGATTTTGGGGGAAGACCTAGAATTTGGATTTTTGGACTTTTACCATGAATTTGAGCATGAAAATTAGAGTAAATTGTATATTTGAGTTAGTAAAGCTATGGGTAGAACTTATCTTCCAGGTATATTTCGGAATCCGGGCACGAGCGCATTTTGGTCAACATTTCGAGCGGAGTTGGCAACTTATATGATTTGAATTGTTAGGAGTATTAGAGTGTTTTTTATTGGTTTTGCCCGTTATTTGAATAGTTTTGGGGCGTTGTGCATCAATTAGAGACGTTAGAAGGGCTTGGAGGCCGGTTATGAATCTTCGGAGCGAGTTAAGTCTCCTTTCTAACTTTGTGAAGGGGAATTGTCCCATAGGTGAACTAATTAAATATGTGCTACTATTTGTGGGAGTCCGTGCGTAGCTATTATTATGCTTATGTCCGGGTAGCCTAGGACCCACTAGTATGCTTTACTTGTTGTACTTGTAACTTTGTTGGTAAAACTGTGATGACCCAAAAGGTCATCCCGTGTATTTCTATCCAAATCTGTGTTCCGGGGCCACGAAAGCCTCCTTCTATCTCACTCGATTTTCGTGCGCAGCCCGGACCTGTAGCCGGGAAGCCGTTATGTGGAAACCTGATAAAAACAATAATTTTTGTGTTGAAATTTGAATAGGGTTGACTTTGGAAAACGGACCCGGTCCCATGATTTGACGGTTCCGGAGGGTCCGTAGGGAAATATGGGACTTGGGCGTATGCCTGGAATCGAATTATGAGGTCCCAAGTTCGAGAAATTAATATTTAAAATAATTGATTTCTGTAAATAAAGAAAGTTTTTGAAAATGAAATTATATGTGAAACCTGTGGTATCGGGCCCGTAATATGGTTCCGGATCCCGGTACAGATTCGATATAATATATATGTTATGCATGTAAAGTTTGGTAAGAAATGGAAATTAATTGACGTGATTCGGACCTTAAATGCAAAATTTGATGCTTAAAGAAGTTTTGAGAAATTTAATTTATTTTGGGGATTAATTCGATGTTTATGACGTTATTTTGGTGATTTGATTACACGAATAACTCCATAGGATGTTTTCGAGGTTGTGTGCACATTTGGTTTGAAGTTCTGAGGGCTCGGGTGAGTTTCGGGTAGGTCCTGGGATGTTTTTAGGCTTAAAACATAACTGTTGCAGGTCAGAGAAGTGCAGATCTCTGAACCGCCAGCGAGGTCCACGGTTGATTTTGTGTTGACCGCACTTAGAGCCTTCGCGGCCACACTCGTTTTTGTGCGGTTCGCGGTGAAGGAGCTGGACCACTGGTCTGACTTCAGAGGCCTATATATTTTGATCTACAAGGAAATTTTTAGATGATTCAAAACGAAAGTTATAGGCTTTCGTGTCTAGTTTCCAGAAAGGTAAATAAATCGCAATTTGGACATTTGTAGAGAACGTTATAGCCAAAATACTAAAGCATATCACTGCAGTCATTTTTCTTTGTTTTCCTTGTTGTTTTTGTTTTTGTTAGTGCGGTCGCACTCCCTTTTTGTGCGGTCCGCGGTGGGCCCTGAGGGGGGGCATATTTAAACAGAATTTTCAGTTATTTTACATTTTTCAAAACCCTAAAAAGGTAAGAGGCGATTTTTCCAAACACTTTTTCTTGTCCAAAACATTAGTAAGTGATTTCTAACTCATTTGCTTTACTCCTTAACTTCTTTTTACAAGATTTCATCCTAGAATCTAGGGTTTTCATGGTGGAATTGGAAATTTTGGGTAAAACCTATGAATATTTAAATTTGGAGATTTAGACCTCAAATTGAGGTCGGATTCCAAAACCATTTATATTTCCGGGCTCGGGGTGAATGGGTAATTGGGTTTTGGTCCGAATTTCAGGTTTTGACCAAGCGGGTCCGGGTTCGATTTTTGACTTTTGGGGAAAACCTTAGAAAACTCATTTCCATGCATTAGAATTGATTCATTTAGCATTTATTGACATAATTAAGTAACTTATGGCTAGATACGAGCAAGTTGGTGGTGGAATCAAGAGGTAAAGCGGTGGTTGAGGCTTGAATTGTGTTCGTGTCATCGAGGTAAGTGTTTGGCCTAACCTTAGATTGAGGGAATAGGTGTTGAGTCATATGTGCTACGTTTTTATTTCATGTTCAATGTATAGGTAAGGTGACGAGTACCTATATATTGTTGTCAAGCATGCCCGTGAGTCAATTTTTATGATATATGTGATTTTCATCGATATTCTCTGTGTTATGAAGTAATTGTCACTTTGGAGGTTATTCAATTGATAGAAATTCTTGATTTTGAATATTGTTGATTAATTGTTCGGTTGAGGATTATTTTGTTAAGTTGTACATCTTAGCGAGATTGGTTATAGATGTGTCCCTGGCCGGGACGGTATTATTTCTGTTGTTATTCCCTTGCCGGGATGTTGTGACTTGTGATCTATATTGTTGTTTTTCCTTACCAAATTGTTGTTCTTGATATTTTTTGGGTGCGGAAGAGTGTAAAGCACGAAGGGTGATGCCGTGTATTTATTTATTGCATTGTTAGGATGAGAGTGCAAAAGCACGAAGAGCGATGTCGTGCCATGACATGATATTTAAAAGCACGAAGCATAATGTTCTGTTGTTTTTATTAATTTATTGCTTTGCTGAGGATGAGAGTAAAAGCACGAAGGGTGATGTCGTGCATTTGTTTTGGTGAGGATGAGAGTAAAAGCACGAAGGGTGATGTCGTGCACTTGTTTTGGTGAGGATGAGAGTAAAGCACGAAGGATGATGTCGTGCACTTGTTTGTTCTATGTGGTTACTTCCTGTTGTTATTTTGATACTTAGACTGTTGCTTTGTTCTGTTATTCAGTACTTGTTTTCCCCTGTCCCCCGCATGTTCTCCCCCGTTTTTATACTTAACTGCTCATTTGCTGCCATTATTTCTGTATATATTATTGAATTGCACAGGTGTTTATTAATTGTCGTGTCCTAGCCTCGTCACCACTTCGCTGAGGTTAAGCTCGGCACTTACTCAATACATGGAGTCGGTTGTACTGATGTTATACCTGCACTTCTTTATGTTGTGCAGATCACGGTACCGGACGTTGTGGACATTGATCGAGGAGGTTTCCTTCAGTCCACCGGAGACACTGAGGTAGACCTGCAGGTGTCCGCTGGCCTTGGCGTCCCCTTCCCTATTCCATTTCATTTCTGTTTTTTTTACTTCAGAAACATATGTATTATTTCTTTCAAACTATTTTGTGTACTATTCTTAAACGGTCCGTGAGTTGTGACTCCAAAGATCTGAGTTGGCTGTATTTTGTTAAGTTTGTGGATTTAGCTATGTAATCCCTTATTCTATTCTCATATTAAAGTTGTTATTTATGGAAGGTTGAATTTTACTTGTTATCATTTAATAATAATGGTTTTTTAATAAATATGACTGAACACGTTGGCTTGTCTAGCGGGTACAACGTTAGATGCCATAACGGTCCCGATGGTGGAAATTTCG
The DNA here is from genome assembly GCA_005239495.1 of Nicotiana undulata. Classification (NCBI taxonomy): domain Eukaryota; kingdom Viridiplantae; phylum Streptophyta; class Magnoliopsida; order Solanales; family Solanaceae; genus Nicotiana; species Nicotiana undulata. Next base: position 17,406 of record ML253841.1, on the reverse strand, counting down.
GGTCGTGACAAGTTGGTATCAGAGCACTAGGTTTCCTAGGTCTTATAATTCTCGGACAAGCTTGGTAGAGTCAAAGGGATCAGTATGGAGACGTGTGTACTTATCCCCCAGATGCTACAAAGTCAGGAATAACTTCACATCTATTCTTCTCTGTCGTTCGATTAGACTTCTAAATGCTAATTGAGTTTCAATTCTACTCTCTCGCAGCTAGCGAGAACGCATGCTTCCTCATCTACCGATCAACAACCCGATCCTCCAGTTGCAACTCCTATGAAGGGCCGAGGACGAGGCCGTGCTAGAGGCCGAGGAAGGGGCAGGGCACAGGCTAGAGCAGCACCCCCAGTAGAAGACCCACAGGTAGTCTTTGCCGGTGAGGTTCCTGCTCAGAAAGTTCCTGTTGTACCAGCTCAGCTCCCAGAGGGGTTCATTGATACCCCGGTACTTCAGGACGCTTTGGTCCGCTTAGTGGGCCTTATGCAGAGCGTGGCTCAAGCAGGTCTTCTTCTTACAGCACCAGCCATCTCTCAGTTTTGAGGAGGGGCCCAGACTCCTGCTACCCGCACACTAGAGCAGTTAGTTTCGCAGTTCCAGACTCCAGCACCTCAGGCAGCTGGATCAGCTCAGCCGGGTATTGTGGCACAGGCAGTTGAGGGAGCAGCTATGTCTGCTGATGCTTTGTGGAGATTGGATCGGTTCACCAGTTTATTTCCTACTACGCTCACTGGTGCACAATCAGAGAATCCCCAGGATTACTTGGACAATTGCTATGAGGTTCTTCAGAACATGGGGATTGTAAAGACCAATGTGGTTGATTTTTCTACATTCCGTCTTTCTGGTACCACCAAGACTTGGTGGAGGGACTATTGCTTGACCATAGCAGATGTGTCTTCTCCTTTGTCTTGGGCTCAGTTCTCCGAGTTATTCTTGGGGAAGTTTCTTCCAATCACCCAGAGAGAGGACTTTCGGAGGCAGTTTGAGTGCCTCCAGCAGGGATCTATGACTGTTGCACGGTATGAGACCAGATTCATCACTTTGGCCCGACATGCTATCATGATACTCCCCACTGATCGAGAGAGAGTGAGGAGGTTCATTGAGGGGTTAACTCAGCCGATTAGGCTACAGATGGCCATAGAGTCAAGTACTGACATTTCATTTCAGGAGGCGGCCAATGTGGCCAGGAATATAGAGATGGTCTTATCACCGGGCAGTGGTCAGGGGTCTGACAAGAGGGCTTGTCATTTTGATCGATTCAGTGGTGCCTCATCTGGAGGCAGAGATGCTTTTGACAGAGGTCATCCTCCTAGACCATTCCAGTCAGCACTTCAAGTATCCTGCGGTGCTCCATCAGCTCCTATCAGTGCACCGCCGCTTCAGAGCTTCCATGGTGGTTATTCTAGTCGACAGGGAAAGTTTCAGGGCCAGTCTCAGCAGCAGAGGTCTTGTTACTTTTGTGGTGTTCCAGGGCACATTTCTAGGTATTTCTCTCGAGCTTCTAGGGATTCTGAGCATCAGGGTTCTCGTGCTATGATTCCTGCACTGGCTGCACCCCCACCCCCTCAGCCAGCTAGGGGTGGAGGTCGAGGTGCCAGAGGTGGAGGCCAGACAGTTAGAGGTGGAGGACATGCTATGAGGGGTAGAGGTCAGCCCGTAGTAGGTCGACCTAGGGATGTTTAGATTGGTTGGGCTCAGCCCTGATGCTATGCTATTCCCGCCAGACCTGAGGTCGAGGTCTCTGATGCAGTCATTACAGGTATCGTTTCAGTTTGCACCAGAGATGCTTCGGTTTTGTTTGATCTAGGGTCTATATTTTCCTACGGATCCTCATATTCTGCTCCCTATCTGATTATGCCCCGTGATTCTTTGAGTACTCATGTATAAGTATCTACACCGGTGGGTGATTCTATTGTGGTAAATCGAGTCTACCGATCATGTATAGTGGTTATTGGTGGTCTTGAGACCCGTGTTGATCTATTAATTCTTGATATGGTTGATTTAGATGTCATTTTGGGGATGGATTGGTTATCTCCCTATCATGTTATCCTGGACTGTCATGCCAAGACTGTGACCTTGGCCTTACCGGGAGCACCCCGTTTGGAGTGGAGGTGGACTCGTGGTCATTCTTCTGGCAGAGTTATCTTATATATGAAGGCTCGGTGCATGGTCGAGAAGGGTTGTTTGGCCTATTTGGTCTATGTTCGTGATTCTAGTGCCGAGGTTCCTTCTATAGAGTTTGTGCCCATTTTCCATGAGTTTCCAGAGGTATTCCCTGCTGACCTGCCGAGTATGCCACCCGACAGGGATATTGAATTTTGCATTGATTTGGCTCTGGGCACTCAGCCCATTTCTACCCCGCCATATTATATGGCCCTGCCAGAGTTAAAGGAGTTGAAGGATCAGTTACATGATTTGTTGGCTAAGGGATTTATCAGGCCTAGTGTTTCTCCTCGGGGTGTGCCAGTGTTGTTTGTTAAGAAGAAAGATGGCACAATGAGAATGTGTATTGACTACTAGCAATTGAACAAGGTTACTATTAAGAATAAGTATCCTTTGCCGAGGATTGATGATTTGTTTGACAAGCTTCAAATATTGATTAAGAATAAGTATCCTTTACCGAGTTTTCAAGGTGCTACAGTGTTTTCAAAGATTTATTTGAGATCTAGTTACCATCTGATGTCCCTAAGATATCCTTCGCACTCGATATGGGCATTATGAGTTCTTTGTGATGTCATTTGGGTTGACAAATGCCCAACTGCCTTTATGGATTTGATGAACCGAGTGTTCAGACCCTATTTGGATTCGTTCGTGATTGTTTTCATTGATGATATTTTTATTTACTCTCGCAGCCGAGAGGAGCATGAGCAACACCTTCGAGTCGTCCTCCATACTCTGAATGATAGTCAGTTGTATGACAAATTTTCTAAGTGTGAGTTCTGGTTGAGTTCGGTTGCATTTCTGATTCTTGTTGTGTCGGCACATAGCATTCAGGTGGATCTCAAGAAGATTTTAGCAGTCAGAGATTGGTCAAGGCCCACTTCAGCTATAGAGATTCGGAGTATCTTGGGCTTAGTAGGCTATTATCGTCAGTTTGTGGAGGGCTTTTCATCCATTGCAGCCCCGATGACCAGGTTGACTCAGAAGGGTGCCCAGTTCAGGTGGTCAGATGAGTGTGAGGTGAGATTTCAAAAGCTCAAGACATCCTTGACCACGACATCAGTGTTAGTTTTTCCCACAGGTTCATGGCCATATACCGTGTATTGTGATGCTTCACGGATTGGACTTGGTGTAGTGTTGATGCAGGATGGCAAGGTTAGAGCTTATGCTTCACGTCAGTTGAAGGTTCATGAGAAGAACTATCCAGTTCACGATTTAGAGTTAGCATCCATTGTCCATGCATTGAATATTGGAGGCATTATCTGTACGGTGTGTGTTGTGAGGTGTTCACATATCATAAGAATTTGCAGTATATATTCAAGTAGAATGAGTTGAATATGAGGCAGAGAAGATGGTTGAAGCTGTTGAAAGACTATGACATTACCATCTTATATCATCCAGGGAAGTCCAATGTGGTGGCCGATGCTTTGAGGCGAAAGTCAGTCAGCATGGGTAATTTTGCTTATATACCGGTCAAAGAGCGACCACTTGCTTTAGATATTCAGGCTTTAGCCAATCGGTTCATGAGATTGGATGTTTCTGAGACTGATAGTGTTTTGGCTTATATTGTGGCATGTTCTTCATTGTTTGAACGCATTCGGGGTTGGCAGTATGATGATCATCATTCATGTGTCCTTAGGGATACAGTTCGGTACGGAGGAGCCAAGCAGGTTACGGTTGATGATGATGGAGTTTTGAGGATGTAGGGCCGTATTATAGTGCATGATGTTGATGGACTTTGTGAGTTGATATTGCAGGAGGCCCATAGTTACTGGTATTCCATTCATCTAGGCGCCGCAAAGATGTACCAGGATTTGCGGCAACATTATTGGTGGTGAAGGATAAAGAAAGATATTGTGGCATATGTAGCTCGGTTCCTGAACTGTCAGTAGGTTAAGTATGAGCACCAGAGACCCAGTGGTTTGATGCATCAGATTGAGATTCCCGAGTGGAAGTGGGAGCGTATCACCATGGATTTCATAGTTGGACTTCCACGGAGTCAGAGGATGTTTGATGCGGTGTGGGTCATTGTGGATAGGCTGACCAAGTCAGCGCACTTCATTCCCTTATCTGTTTTGTATTCTTCGGAGAGATTGGCAAAGATCTACATCAAGGAGATTGTTCGCCTGCATGGTGTGCCACTGTCCATTATTTCTGACCGAGGTACTCAGTTTACCTCCCATTTCTGGAGAATATTTTAGCGTGAGTTGGTCACACGGGTTGAGTTGAGCACTTTCATCCTAAGACGGACGGAGAGGCCGAACTTATTATTCAGATCTTGGAGAAAATGTTGTAGGCATGTGTCATTGACTTTGGAGGTTCATGGGACCAGTTTTTGCCTTTAGCTGAGTTTTCCTACAACAACAGCTACCAGTTGAGCATTCAGATGGACCCTTTTGAGGCGTTGTATGGTAGGCGGTGTCGGTCGCCAATTGGGTGGTTCGATCTGGGAGAGGCTAGGTTGTTGGGTTTAGAGTTAGTTCAGGATGCCTTGGACAAGGTGAAGATCATTCAGGATAGACTTCGTACAGCTCAGTCCGGGCAGAAGAGTTATGCAAATCGCAGAGTTCATGATTTGGCATTTATGATAGGAGATTGAGTATTTCGTCGGGTGTCGCCCATGAAGGGCGTGATGAGGTTCGGAAAGAAGGGCAGGTTAAGCCCTAGGTACATTGGTCCCTCTGAGATTATTGATAAGGTAGGAAAGGTTGCCTGCATACTTGCCTTGCTACCAAATTTATCAGTCGTGCATCCTGTGTTTCATGTATCTATGCTTCGGAAGTATATAGTCGATCCCTCTCATGTGCTTGACTTTAGCAGTATCCAGTTGGACCAGGATTTCATCAATGAGGAGGAGCCGGTAGCCATATTAGCTCGGCAGGTTTGTCAGTTGAGATCGAAGAGTTATCCTTCGGTCCGTGTTCAATGGAGAGGTCAGCCTATCGAGGCAGCTACCTGGGAGTCCGAGTCCGATATGCGGAGTTGATATCCCCATCTTTCTCCAATTCAGGTACCCTTCTATGTCCGTTCGAGGACGAACGTTTATTTTAGAGGTGGAGATTGTGATGACCCAAAAGGTCATCACGTATATTTCTAGCCAAATCTGTGTTCCAAGGCCATGAAAGCCTCCTTCTATCTCACTCGATTTGCGTTCGTAGTCCGGACGTGTAGCCAGGAAGCCATTATGTGGAAAACTGATAAAAACAGTTTTTGTGTTTTAATTTGAATAGAGTTGACTTTGGTCAACATTTTGGGTAAACGGACCCGGACCCATGATTTGACGGTCCCGGAGGGTCCGTAGGAAAATATGGGACTTTAGCGTATGCCCCGAATCAAATTCCGAGGTCCTAAGTCCAAGAAATGAATTTTTAAAGGAAATTGTTTTCTGAAAATAAAAGAGGTTTTTTGAAAATGAAATTATATGTGAAACATGTGGTATCGGGCCTGTAATATTATTCCGGATCCCAGTACATGTTCGATATAATATATATGTTATGCCTGTAAAGATTGGTAAGAAACGAAATTTAATTGACGTGATTCAGACCTTAAATGCAAGATTTGATGCTTAAAGAAGTTTTGAGAAATTTCATTGATTTTGGGGTTTAATTCGATGTTTATGATGTTATTTTGGTGATTAGATTACACGAATAAGTCTGTAGGATGTTTTTGAGATTGTGTACACATTTGGTTTGAAGTTCCGAGGGCTCGGGTGAGTTTTGGGTAGGTCTCGGATGTTTTTACGCTCGGGCGCAGATCTCTGAACCGGCAGCGAGGTCCGAGGTTGATTTTGTGCTGACCGCGCTAAGAGCCTTCGCGGCCGCACTCGTTTTTATGCGGTCCGTGGTGAAGGAGCATGACCACTAGTCTGACTTCGGAGGCCTATATCTTTTGATCTACAATGAAATTTTGAGATGATTCGAAACGAACGTTGTAGCCCTTCGTGTCTAGTTTCCAGAAAGGTAAAGAAATCGCAATTTGGACATTTGTAGAGAACGTTACGGCCAAAATACTAAAGCATGTCACTGCAGTCATTTTTCTTTATTTTCCTTGTTTGTTTTGTTTTTGTTAGTGTGGCCGCACTCCCTTTTTGTGCTGTCCGCGGTGGGCCCTGAGGGGGGTATATTTAAACGGGATTTACAGTTATTTTTCATTTTTCAAAACCCTAAAAAGTTAAGAGGCTATTTTCCAAACACTCTTTCTTCTCCAAACCATTACTAAGTGATTTCTAACTCATTTTCTTTACTCCTTAACTTCTTTTTACAAGATTTCATCCTAGAATCTAGGGTTTTCACGGTGGAATTGGGAATTTTGGGTAAAACCTAAGAATATTGAAATTTGGGGATTTAGACTTCAAATTGAGGTCGGATTCCAAAATCATTTATATATCCGGTCTCGGGGGTTAATGGGTAACCGGGTTTTGGTCCGAATTTCGGGTTTGGACCGAGCGGGCTCGAGTTCAATTTTTGACTTTTGGGTAAAACTTCAGAAAACTCATTTCCATGCATTAGAATTGATTCATTTAGCATTTATTTATATTATTAAGTAACTTGTGGCTAGATACGAGCGAGTTGGTGGTGGAAACAAGAGGTAAAGCGGTAGTTGAGGCTTGAATTGTGTTCGTGGCATCGAGAGAAGTGTTTGGCCTAACCTTAGCTTGAGGGAATAGGTGTTGAGTAATATGTGCTACATGTTTATTCCATGTTTAATGTATAGGTGAGGTGACGAGTACCTATATATTGTTGTCAAGCATGCCCGTTAGTCGGTTTTTATGATATATGTGATTTTCATCGATATTCTCCGTGTTATGAAGTAATTGTCACTTTTGAGGTTATTCAATTGATGGAAATTCTTGATTTTGAATACTGTTGATTAATTGTTCAGTTGAGGATTATTTTGTTAAGTTGTACATCTTAGCGAGATTGGTTATAGTTGTGTCCCTTGCCGGGACGGTATTATTTCTGTTGTTATTCCCTTGCCGGGACGGTATTATTTCTGTTGTTATTCCCTTGCCGGGATGTTGTGACTTGTAATCTATGTTTTTAATTTTCCTTGCCAAATTGTTTTTCTTGATATTGTTTGGGTGAGGAAGAGTGTAAAGCACGAAGGGTGATGCTGTGTATTTGTTTATTGCATTGTGAGGATGAGAGTGTAAAAGCACGAAGGGTGATGTCGTGCTATGACATGATATTTAAAAGCACGAAGGATAATGTCGTGCCATTTTTATTTATTTATTGCTTTGGTGAGGAAGAGAGTAAAAGCACGAAGGGTGATGCAGTGCACTTGTTTTGGTGAGGATGAGAGTAAAAGCACGAAGGGTGATGTTGTGCACTTGTTTTGGTGAGGATGAGAGTAAAGCACGAAGGGTGATGCCGTGCACTTGTTTTGGTGAGGATGAGAGTAAAGCACGAAGGGTGATGCCGTGCACTTGTTTGTTCTATGTGGTTACTTCCTGTTTTATTTTGATACTTAGACTGTTGATTTGTTATGTTATTCAGTACTTGTTTTCCCCTTGTCCCCATCATGTTCTCCCCCGTTTTTATACTTAACAGCTCATTTGCTGCCGTTATTTCTATTATATATTATTGAATTGCACAGGTGTGTTAATTATTTGTCGTGTCCTAGCCTCGTCACTACTTCGCCGAGGTTAAGCTCGGCACTTACTCAGTACATGGGGTCGGTTGTACTGATCCTACACCTGCACCTCTATATGTTGTGCAGATCACGGTACCGGACCTTGTGGACACTGATCGAGGAGGTTTCCTTCAGTCCACCAGAGACACTTAGGTAGACCTACATGCGTGCGCATGCCTTGGCGTCCCCTTCCCTATTCCATTTCATTTCTGATTTTTGTACTTCAAAAAAGTATTTAATATTTCTTTGAAACTATTTTGTGTATTATTCTTAAACGGTCCGTGAGTTTTGACTCCAAAGATCCAGGTTGGCTAAATTAAGTATTTTGTTAAGTTTGTGGATTTAGCTATGTAATCCCTCATTCTATTCTCATTTTAAAGATGTAATTTATGGAAGGTTGACTTTTACCTGTTATCATTTAATACTAATGATTTTTAATAAATATGACTGAACACGTTGGCTTGTCTAGCGGGTACAACGTTAGACGCCATCACGGTCCCGATGGTGGAAATTTCGGGGCGTGACAAAAACGAGATTGTCTAATATCATTGAATTAGTAAATGAATATTTATGTAGGTTAAACTTCATTATCCTAATCATCTAAAAAGAGAATTTATCCTTTCCTTGGCTAAATATTTCCTAATGAATTCCTGATGTATTATTGGAATGTGTGTATCTATATGGGTACCCGAGTCGCAGGTATGATTTGCAAGTAGGGTAACTCTTTTATTTATATGTGATTCTTTCCACTACTCTCATGGGAGCGGGTCGTACACCACAGCAGAATAGATGCATCTATGGTTCGAGCCGTTCGAGCCTTCGGCAGTGCATATTTTATTATTATTGGTTCGGGCCGTTCGACCCTCGGCATTTCCTATGCATGATATATACATATTATATACCATCTGTGACTTGAACTGCTAAACCGTCTTATGGACATAAATTGCTAAATGAAATGACGAAAATCGGAGAATTTATAAATTTATGAAAACAGTTGATCTTTCCTGACAATATTGTGTAAAGACCCGTAAAAATTTCTTGCTTAAAATAATGCCCGAATAAGTCCCCGAGTGGTTATCTCTGTGGAAATTCTTAAAACGGACCTTGATTTTTTGTAAAAATACCCCAGATTTGAAAGGACTTAATTTTCCAGAGATTGGGTACTATGCGACGCACTATGCGATCGCATAACGTGTATGCGGACCGCATAGTGGTCGCATACACGGGCAGATCACTACCCAACTGAAGGGGGTGTTATGCGACGCATAATGCGATCGCATAACATGTATGCGGACCGCATAGTGGTCGCATACACGGGCAGATCACTACCCAACTGAAGGGGGTGTTATGCGACGCATAATGCGATCGCATAACATGTATGCGGACCGCAGTTTCATTTAACCCCTGCCCCCTTTCATTTTAACTGGTTTCTGAACAAAATAGAGAGAAGTGAGAGTGGGTTCTACAGAGAAGCACTCATCTTTCCCAAATTGGTCCTCCAACTCTACTCAGGCTTGGAAGTTTATCAAGTACTAGTTATCTTCTTCATCATAAGAGGTAAGCCTTCACCCTATTTTCTCAAATTCCAGGGATTTAACTGAGAATAAAACACACATAGGTTGGTTCTTGGGGATGAAAAGTTGGTACCTTGCATGCATGTGAATAATCTTCTATAACCTAGCAAAGGGAAACAAGTAGAGTAATCTTTTACTAAAAGGGTTTAGTCAATCTAAGGGATCACATAGTGTTTGATAAAATGCTCAAATAAACTCGAGACTCCTAATTCTAAGGTAAATATGTTGCATTGTAAACTAGATTGACGGTGCTAGGCGATTCGGTGAACTACAATAGAAATTAAAAAAAAGGAGAAACTCGACTCTAGGTATGTATGGCTAACTTTAATCTTTGTAAAATCACTTGTGGTGTTCGAGCATACGGTATGTGTGTTGTTATAAATATGTGTAACTGGTTGTCCGAATTATGTTGATGTGTGAAGTGTAATACTTGTTTGTCCTTAGTTGACCACCACACTACCACGTTATGAAAAACGGTGCTAAAAGGATAATGAATCCAAGAGTATGAATGTATATGCTAAAGGTTGTGTAAATAAGTTGTATTCTTATTGCTGAAATTCTCTATTATTGAACTGTGATTTGTCATCGTTGGTGTGATTGTAATTGTCAGGTGGGATCGGGTTGCGCGCCGCAACAGGGGAGATAAGGGTGATATGTGAGAAGTGATAAGGGTGTGATTGTAATTGTCAGGTGGGATCGGGTTGCGCGCCGCAACAAGGGAGATAAGGGTGATATGTGAGAAGTGATAAGGGTGTGATTGAAATTGTCAGGTGGGATCGGGTTGCGCGCCGCAACAATTGTCAGGTGGGATCGGGTTGCACGCCGCAACAGGAGAAATAAGGGTGAGATGTGAGGAGGGACAAGGATGGAATTGAAATTGTGATTTTGATGAAGTGAAAATTGTGGAACTTCCATTGTATATCTTTCTATGTCTTGTGCAGTAATTGTGTGACTCTCTGTCTGTCTCTTGCCTGTGCATTATTTAGTTTACTTTGAGTAATGTTTGTTCATACATACCAGTACAATTCAAGTGTACTGACGTCCCTTTTGCCGGGGGCGCTACATTCTTGTGATGATTGTAGGTGGTTCTATAGCAGGTACTTTAGCACACTGACAGTAGTGCCTCCTCCTTGTCCTATCAGCGGTTTTGGTGAGCCCCTCTTCTTTCGGGGCCCAGTGTGGTTCATGCCATCTTTCCTCCCGGATTCTTACTTTGGTACTTGTGTAAGGTATAGTCGGAGCCTTGTTACCGGCAAGTATTGTGTAACTCCCTTGTACTCTTAGAGGCTCCGTAGACACAATGTGGGTAATGTACATATGTATTTTGGGTAAGTAACAATACGGTTCGGAATCGTAATCCACGTTGGTAAATGCTGTATGTATTTTGTAAGTATTTGGTATAATATGTTGGTAAGGATAAAAAGTAGAAATGAATCCAAGTTGTAAGTTTATGCTTAATCCTAAATGGCTATTTCACATGAATAATGTATACTGAAATCATGGGGTAACGCGTGGGATAGGAAAGGCAATTCCAGGTCCGCTTGACCGGGGTCCTCCGGTTGAGTGACGGTCGTGTCCCTCGGTTTTGGGGTGTGACAAACTTTGTATCAGAGCCTAAGGTTTCAAAAGAGTCCTAGGATGTCTCGGAGCCGTGTCTAGTAGAGCCCTTCTTATCGGTGTGTTGTCGACCACGTTGATAATAAGGGGGCTACACGGACATTTAGGAAATTAATCTTTTCATTGTTATTCTATATCGTGCGGTGAAGTGGAGAGTGAAAATGTCCTTGACTAATTCATGCTTTGTTTCGATTTTTCTTTCTTTTCCAGCAATGGCACCAAAGAAGAGAGCTCGACTCGGCCTTGAGGCCAATGCCACCCCAAGTGGGATTGTGAATCATGTACCTGGTAGTGCGGGTGAGAGTGACTCCCTGACCTCGAATTTTCAGGACCCTTCTAATCCGGATCAAAGCATTCATGTTCCTGCAGCGACGGAGGGTGCTGCAACCCCTCCCGCCGACATTCTTGATCCCTCTACGGTCCCAGCTTCCGGTCCCGGTACGTCTGAGGGGGACCTCAGAGGAGCTATCCATATGTTAACTCAATTGGTGGCCGCCCAAGCCCAAAGATCTCATGCTGCCCCTGCGTCCTCCAACGGACAGGGAGATTCCACCGGCTCAAGAGTCAACCAGTTTCTGCAGTTGGCCACTCCAGAGTTCTCAGGTATGGATCCAGAGGCCGATCCACAGGATTTTCTTGATGAGATGTGCAAGACCCTTCGGGTGATGAAGGCTACAGGGACAGAGGGGGTTGAGTTAGCTTCGTACAGGCTGAGGGGAGCAGCATATTC
>ML253839.1:70249-147621 GCA_005239495.1 Nicotiana undulata | reverse complement strand
AGTTAGTAAAATTTTAAATATTCAAAAATAAAATTTAACATGGGGTACCTAACCGGAGGCACTCTTTTCCTCAGAAATAGTACTTCTTCAGGTGGATGGCGTTCCAACATGTTGGTAGAATCCTGCCGTCCATGGCTTCCAACTCGTACGCGCCTTTTCCTGCTATGCCTCGGACCTTATAGGGACCTTCCCAATTTGGATTTAGTTTACCATCTCCTGCTTCCTTTGTTGACTGGAAGACTTTTTAAAGTACAAAGTCCCCAATTTTGAAATACCTTAGGTGAGCTTTGCGGTTGTAGTATCGTTCTATGATTTGCTTTTGAGATGCCATCCGTATTAAGGCCGCATCTCTTCGCGACTCGAGCAGGTCTAGATTGGTTTGGAGTTCAACATCATTCGTTTGTTCCGTAGCTGTCGTTACTCTAAGACTTGGTTCGTCAATTTCCGCAATTATTAATGCTTCAGAGACATAAACGAGTGCGAAAGGACTTTCTCCTGTAACTGTTTTTGATGTAGTCATGTATGCCCATAGTACCGCTTGTAATTCGTCGGGCCAACTGCCTTTGGCTCTGTCTAACCGTTTCTTTATATTATTGATGATGATTTTGTTCGTGGATTCTGATTGTCCATTAGCTACAGGATGATATGGTGTTGATGTGATCTGTTTGATTTTCCAGCTGTCGAAGAATAAAATTCTGTGATTTGAGAGCCTATAAATTGTGGGCCATTGTCACACACGATCTCCTTTGGAATTCCAAACCGACATATTATATTTCTCCATAAGAAACTCTTAACCTCCTTTTCCTACACCTGTTTGAATGCTTCTGCTTCTACCTATTTTGTGAAATAATCAGTAAGTACAAGTAAGAACCGTACCTGGACTTTAGTTGGGGGAAGAGGTCCTACTATGTCCATTCCCCATTTCATGAAGGGCCATAGTGATATAATAGAATGTAACAATTTTGCTGGCTGATGCATTTTATTAGCGAACCGCTGACATTTATCACATTTTGATATGAAATTTTCCGCGTCTTCTTCCATTTTGGGCCAGTAATATCCTGCTCTGATTAAGGTTTTTACCAAATATCTTGCACCTGCGTGATTTCCACAGTGGCCCTCATGGGCTTCTTTTATCACAAATTCTGTCTGGTTAGGTCCGAGGCACTTAGCTAGGGGTCCTCCAAACATTTTGCGATACAAGGTGCTGGAACTAAACAGTATCTCGCTTCTTTGCGGCGGAGCGCTTGAGCTGCTTTTTTATCTTCAGGCACGGTACCGTTCTGCAAAAAGTTAAGAATTTTGTTTCTCCAATCCCAAGTTAGATTATTGAAAGATACCTCATTTTTGTTGTGATCGACTGTCAAATGGAAGAGGTGTACGACGATAATGTTGTCTTTATTGGTTACGTCTGTAATTGCTGCGAGGTTGGCCAATGCATCTGCTTCAGCATTTTCCTCTCTAGGTATTTGTGTTATTTCCCACATTTTGAACTGTCTCATAAGTTCTCGTGCCTTTTCTAAGTATTGTTGCATTCGAGTTTCTCGAGCGATGTAAGTCCCCTGTATTTGATTTACCACCAGTTGGGAATCGCTGTTGATTTTGATTTGTTCGATTGACAACTCTCGTGCAAATTCTAAACCTGCAATAATAGCCTCGTACTCTGCTTCATTGTTAGTTATTGGATAGCATTTGATTGCTTGTCGTATCTTTTCACCCGTGGGTGATATTAGGACAATACCTAATCCTGCTCCTTTTATATTAAATGAGCCATCCGTAAATAGGGTCCACTGACCTGGGTTTATACCATTGAAAAGTTGCAATTCCTTTTCTACTTCGGGAGTAATGTTACTGCTAAAGTCAGCTATAAAGTCGGCCAATATTTGTGACTTAATTGCAGTTCTTGGTTGATATGTTATATCATGTTCACTTAATTCTATGGCCCATTTGGCTAATCTTCCTGACAGTTCTTGTTTATGCAAAATATTCCTTAAAGGATATGAAGTTACGACAGTAATTTGATGACATTGAAAATAAGGACGCAATTTTCTTGATGCCATTATTAATGCTAAAGCTAATTTTTCTAGATGTGGATATCTAGTCTCTGCATCTAATAAAGTTTTGCTTACGTAATAAATGGGAGATTGTTTACCTCTTTCTTCTCTTACCAGTACTGCACTTACGGCAATTTCTGAGACAGCCAGGTAGATGTATAATCTTTCTCCTTCTTTTGGCTTTGATAGCAATGGTGGTTTTGACAAGTAGACCTTCAAGTCTTTTAAAGCCTGTTGACATTCTTCAGTCCATTCGAACTGATTTTGCTTTTTAAGAACTGCAAAGAATTTAAAGCTTTTTTCGGAAGACTTAGAAATAAATCTTCCTAAAGCTGTTATTCTTCCTGTCAATCTTTGGACTTCTTTTTTATTTCTTAAGATTTCAGGTATTTCTTCTATAGCTTTTATCTGTGTTGTATTTCTTAAGGCACATTTTTCTGGGTTGAGTTTCATATTGTACCTGCGTAAAATATCAAAAGTGATAGAGAGATGTTGTAGATGATCTACTGCTTGTATTGATTTTACAAGCATATCATCGATGTAAACCTCCATTGTTTTGCCCAAATGTTCTTGGAACATTTTTGTCACTAATCTTTGATAAGTGGCACCTGCATTTTTTAACCCAAAAGGCATAACATTATAACAATAGGTCCCCCGGTTAGTAATGAAGGAAGTCTTTTCTTCATCCAAGGGGTCCATTTTGATTTGGTTATAACCAGAATATGCATCTAAAAAGCTTAACAATTCATGACCCGCGGTTGCATCGATCATTTGATCTATATGTGGCAAGGGAAATGAATCTTTAGGACATGCTTTATTTAAATCAGTATAATCGACACATACCCGCCATTTGCCGTTCTTTTTGGGTACTACTACGGTGTTAGCTAGCCAGTCAGGATACTTTACCTCTCGTATCGAACCTATATTTAAAAGCTTTTGAACTTCTTCATCGATCACTTGATTTTTGAAAGATCCTTGTTTTCGTTTCTTTTGTTTAATAGGTACAAACGATAGATCTTCGTTTAACTTGTGAGTCATCACTTCTGGTGGGATACCTATCATATCCGAATGGGACCATGCAAAACAATCCTCATTAGCCTTTAAATAATTTACAAATGTACCTTTTTGTTCTGGAATTAATCTTTCTAACAATTTTACGCCAATGTAAAGTTTCCTTTCGGGCTTTTGTTCTGAGATGGGAACAGCCTCGAGTTCTTCAGCAGTTGTTTTGATATGTTCTTCTTCTTCTGATTCATGAATGAAATCTGGTCTGGAGTCTATGTCCGCATGTTCTGGCTCATTCTTGATGATTACAGGATTTGTTTTGTCATTATCATCTTCCGTACCTATTAGAATATCTATTTCTTTGGTACGTAGCTGATCAGAAGTTTTTTCCATATTTGTTTGTTGATGAGCCTCTGTTTGACAATTCGTTGTTTCTTCCGCGTCTCTTTTATTGTTAAGAGTTATTGAATTAATATTCCTCGAGGTTTGCTGATCACCCCTGATCTGCCTTATTCCCCATTTGGAAGGGAATTTTATTACTTGATGTAAAGTAGATGGGACTGCTTTCATATCATGAATCCATGGTCTTCCCAGGATGACGTTGTAAGCCATTTCTGTGTTAATGACTTGGAATTTTGCATTTTTGATGACTCCCTCAGCGTAAGTGTTGAGTTCAATCTCACCTTTAGTTATCACTGTTGAATTGTCGAACCCAGATATGGCTCGAACCTTTGGAATCATTGTGTTTTCTACTAGCATTTCTTCCATGACTTTCATCAAAATAATATTGACTGAACTGCCTGGATCAATCAACACCCTTTTAACGTTAGTGTCATGAATGAGTAAGGATATTACCAGCGCGTCATTGCGTGGAAGTATTAATCCACCAAAGTCTGCATCGTCAAACGATATTTGTTCTTCCCTCATTTCTTCTCGAACCCGCTTTTCGTGGGTGTTTGTGACTTTTGAGGTTAGCTGGCAGATTATCCCGTTTACTTCTTCTCCTCCATGTATGACATTAACAGTCCGTTTTGGGGAGGGTGGTTTCGGTGGATCCTGCATGTTCTTCATATATGCATATTTACCTTTATCACTAAACAAGTCTGTTAAATAGCCCTGTTTTAATAGATATTCTACTTCACCTTGTAAATATCTACAATCTGACGTTCTATGGCCGTGATCATTGTGGAATTCACACCATTGATCGAGGTTCCTCCTGTTAGGATTAGAACGCATTTCTTTCGTCCATTTAGCTTTGTCTCCCATACTTCTTAGTATTGATATGAGCTCAGTGTTGCTTACATTAAAGTTATGGTGTCCAATTCGGGTAATATCCCGGAATTGTTCATCTCGATCTCTCATGGATCTAGATAAGGATGAGTTTGTATCTCTTCCTGAAGGTTTTGTATTTTCGAACCTGGGACGTATGTCACGTCTCGAGGGTCCTAAGTAAGGATCGTACCTGCTTTTACCTGACTTTTTCTCTGATTCTAGGCGCCTTGTTCTGTGATATTCTTCATCTTTTGATCGTGTTATTATATCCTCTTCAATCCTTAATTTAGTATTGTACCTGTTGTATACATCATTCCATGTCGTGGATGGGAATTCTCTAAGACTTTCTTTGAGTCATCTTGTGGCTTCTGAACTTTTCTCGTTCAAGTTGCTTGTGAATGCCATGGCTGCCCAGTTGTCAGGCACCTTTGGTAGTTGCATTCTTTCCCTTTGAAATCTGTCTACAAACTCACGGAGCAATTCCTTGTCTCCTTGCTTTATCTTGAATATATCTTCCATTCGTTTTTCAACTTTTTGTGCACCAGAATGTGCTTTTATAAACGAATCTGCAAGTTCAGCAAAAGAATTTATAGAGTTTTCAGGGAGAAGAGAATACCATGTTAAGGCTCCTTTCGTGAGTGTTTCTCCAAATTTTTTGACAAGGACTGATTTTATTTCCTCTTTTGTTAAATCATTGCCTTTTACTCCAGTGGTGAAAGCAGTCACGTGATCACGTGGGTCGGTTGTTCCATCGTATTTGGGGACATCAGGCATTCTAAACTTCTTGGGTATAAGTAATGGGGCTGCACTTGGCTTCCAAGGTTGTTGAGAATACCTATCCACATCGATTCCTTTGATAATAGGCGGAACACCAGGGATTTGCTCGATGCGATCGTTTTGTTCTTTCATTTGCTTCTGCATGGTTAATAATAAATTTTGTAATTCTGAATTACTAGTCGTACCTGGTCGTGTTTCCGGAAGTGTATTGAGAGTTTCATTCCTGGTTGAATTTGTTAACCCCGCTTGCAAATCTTCTACTAGAATTGTATTATTCAGAGGCAGTGTTGGTGGTACTGGTCCTACTGGAGGTTCTTGTGGTAATCCTCTTGCAAATTCTCGCAAAGCCTGTCCCACGTATTCAGCAATCATTTGCCTTATTTGATCTGATTCCACTGGTTGTTCATTATTGTTAAGATTGTCAGCTCTTTCAGGAGATGGTTCTCTTGAAGCTCGTGGAGTTCCTCGAGGAGGAGTTGAAACTGGGGTTTCACTTCTTTGCTGGTTGTTATCGTCATTATTGCTGACATTGTTGTTGTTGAAATTCGACATGATTTTAAGAATATCGATTGGTAGCGAAAACAATGATTATCATATTCCCGGTAATGGAACCAATTTGTTTAACCAAAAAATAAAATCTTTTGACTAAAACTTAATTTAGGATAAACTTGGGTTACTGATAATCGAATTAGTAAAATAAAGAATAAAGTAGCAATAATTTCGAGAGCAATATGCAAAGAATAAAATAGCTTAGTATCTCCGAAATTAGATGATCCTTTTTGTTACATTTTTTATCCCTTTTATAGGGATATTCTCCTAGTACAACGTTTGTATTTCTGTCATGATAGCCTATTTAACGCTTAATTATTACATTAATGAGGCGTTACAATGGTGAATAGTAACTGTTATTTTAGGAGTTACATAACGTACAAGACATTGATTGCTGATCTTCGAATCGGCCCATTATTGCGTCTGGATTCGCTGTGACCGTGTCTCTTCTTCTTTGATGATCTTTCCGCGGCTAATTCCTTGTATTGACCGTACCTTTTTATCCCGTGTCCACGTGTGATGTTTTATTTGGTCTACCTGGTTGGCTGAGTCATCCAAAATTTGTACACGTATGAGGCTATATTTTTTACCAATACAATTATACATTGCATTGTGAGGAAGAGAGTAAAAGAACGAAGGGTGATGTCGTGCCATTACATACATTGCTCGCATTTATACTTGTTACGTTAGCATTCTTGTTAATTTGCTCTCTTGCTTTCTCCTATGTGTTAATTAATTGTTCTCATCTCTCACTTGTTACCCCCATTAACTGCTCCCGTATTCCATGCTTATCTGTTTATTCTTGCTCTTTTCTATGTTATATGTTGTAGAACTGTACAGGTAGATTACCGTTGTCAAGTCTAGCCTCGTCACTACTTCGGTCGAGGTTAGGCTCGGCACTTACTCAGTACATGGGGTCGGTTGTACTGATGCTACACCTGCACTTCTTTATGTTGTGCAGATCCCGCAGCCAGACCCAGTGGGCATCGTTAGAGGGAGTATCCTTCAGTCCACCTCGGAGATTGCAAGGTAGACCTGCAGACATTCGTGGGCCTTGACGTCTCCTCTATCCCTTTTTCTTCCTTCCTGTCTTTTTCATGTATTCCCAAAGACAGTTGTATACAGTTATTGTTCAGCCCCTTGTTTGTAGTAATCTTTTAGTATGTCCGTGCGTTAGTGACTCCAGATTCGGGGATTGTTATAACGTATTGTATTTGTTTTCTATCACCTAGTCTTGTTTTTATCTATTTCCGCTGTTAAAATTTGTAAACTATTTTTGGTTAATTCTGTTAATTCAGTGTTATCATGTTAGTTTAACTGTACACGTTGGCTTGTCTAGCGGGTTCAACGTTAGACGCAGTCACGGCCTGAAGGTGGGATTTCGGGTCGTGACATAGAGAAGTTATATTTTTAATTTGAATACAATCTGATTTCTTCTTAAAAAGTATTAAATTCATTCTAATTTGATGTAAGAAACGAACCATCCTTACCTTTCTATAAAACTATGGTCCTTAGCGAAATATTATTCGTCTTTTTTATCCTTTAAAAATATATTTCATACTAGGTAAAACAGTTATTTCATTATTTTCTAATATTTAGAAGTTCAAAATCAAATAATATTTTTTTTATAAAAAGTTCCTATTTAAATTATATAGAATGTCCTAATATTTAGGACTTCAAATTCAATTAAAATTTACCTACTTCCAATCAAATTCAACTAAAATTTACCTTACTTCAACTCTTTCCTTAAACCAACATTTGAGTTTAACGTGTATTCTTAGCCTCCGATGTATATAATTGTTATTCTATTTTTAGTTTACAAATAATTTCAATAATTAATTACCTAAAATACATCACCAATGCATGTTAACTTTTTCCCCTTTTTTTCCCTTTTAAAGAGCTTTGATTTAATTAGGTATAAATTTCTAAAAGTCAAATTTTCCAGTGGTAATGTTAATTAGAAAACAAATTAATCTACATCCATAATATGTAAAATTCTAACTATAAATGATATTTAAACTTAATAAAACTAATATACTTGAAACTTTAAAATGACCATAAATTTGAAAAATTGTCCTCATCGAATTGATTTTGGAGCTTCAAAATCGTTAGTGACAAAGTCTATCCTAAATGAGTTTAAAGCAGTGTTAACTTTTATTTAGTCTTGAATGTATATGTTAGAAAGAATTTAGACTTAGACCAATAAAAATATCGCCGATATATTTACATAAGAAGAGGTTCCACTTATCGTATTTATAGTTTTGATGAACTTTAAATGAACAAATAAGAATTCTATGTACTTAAGTTATAAAGAACAAATTTCATGCTAAACATGTTTTTAAAGTTTTAATATCTTTTGTTATAAAAAATAGCTTAACCTCATTTTTCTACATAAAATATTTATTTTAGAATCTTGATAAATTAAATTATATTTTATTTTTGTATTGTCTAGAAAAATTGAAAATTGATTTATTCCTCATACGATGATTAGCATAAAGTTTTTATACTTTATTTATACAAACCGAAAGATCGTGCGATTTAATTGCGTTAAAAAAAAAATGTCCCCAATTGACAATTAAACTATTTTATTATTTTCTTGTACTATGATATTATTAATATAATATTAATAAAGAGATGTTGAGTGAGATAGAACAACATAACATATTTTATACCCTATATAATAATGATAATAAAATCTCTAAACTCCAAATACCAGATAACTAATTCAACCAAATAACATCTTATATTGAATTCAGGTATTGTATAAATGTAATAACATATATTTTGATAATTTGATCAAATATATTAGTATAACATCAGTTGCTAATTTTTAATAATTTATTTTTATTACACGTTTTGTATTAATTGACGTGACGTACACGTGCAACGTACGTACACTAAAACTAGTGTATACAAAATATAATAGAGATACCAAAAAAAAAACTATAGTTAGATATAACAAATAATCCCAATATTCATAATTATTATATTCATTACTAGAAATACTCTTGAAAAAACGCTTAACAATTCGACTTCAGCTATACATAATTTAATAATATTTATATATTGTTAAAAATTTATATTTACTTATATGAGTACACACATAGCGTGTACCCTAATACTAGTGAAAATAAAAATCAACAAACGTTTAGGTCGGGAAGCTAAAAATGGATTACCACATTTCAACCCAATTTCTTATATTTAAAAGTAGATCCAACACTAGTCAAGTATTTAACATGAACGAATTTATTGACTAAAAGAATAGAAAAGTCAGTTTCAGAACGATTTTACAACTGGAGCTTTCAGTAAGGTCGAAAGTCAAACTACAAGATAGCAAGTAGCTATCGGTTACTCTTAACTTCTTTTCTACTAATGTTCTGTTAAATTAACAGCTTCACTTCAACTAAGCCTTCACATTTCCACCTAATAATCTATTAGTACCTTGAACTCATTAGAATCTAGAATGATACAGCAGTTAAACCTTGGAAGAGGAATAAACAAAATGAGGGCTCTTTTGGCGATTGACAGATTATGGGATATTTCCATGCAAGTCTGAACTGGCCAAGCAGATGGAATACGAGCTCTTCTTAGAACAGTGATTGGACTGGTTTTGAAGCTGCTAAAGTAGCCACGGACTTGAACTGTCAACATGACAAGAAGTTCAGTTAATCCGAAAGGTTGTGCTTGAAATGTATCCTCATAACTATCATGAAGTTTGTTTTTGAATTGGTGCAGACATTCGAATTTCTTAGCATAAGCTTGTGATTAGCAAAATGTGACGTAGTAGTTGTTTACCTTTGGTTGTCTATATTTTTCACGTATGGCATTGAGGGTGCAGCCACTGGTGTTCATCTGTAACTCTTGCAGTGCAAAAACTGTAGTTCTAAGCTCTGATACCTTGTAACTGGTATAGTGCTCCAAAGTTGGATTCTGTGATACATCACCAGTCATTTCATAGTTGCATTCAAATGCAGAACGGAAGACGAATAGTATCAGGGAGTTTAAGAGATGCATACCCATGGGTGGTTAGATTGATCAAGCATCCATCTAGCTAGAAATACAGCTGATGCAGCAGTAAGAGACGGAAGAAACTTAAGAAACCCATAGTCAACAAGTGTTAACTCTGCTAGATAATTTGCCATGAATTCCAGTTCGACAGAGGGAACCTGCCGGTTGGAGCAATTAGTTACATATAAGCATCCTTATCATGATGTCGGGCAAAATAGTGCTATCTCATACCTTGTAAGAAGCTTGAGCTGCTTGAATGAATCTCCTAAAAGCGAGGAAGAACAATGCAACAATGAAAAGCTTACTTTTCAATGTATCATACTGAAGTAAAAATTACTAACAGACGATACAAATTGTATTACCTCAGGAATTTCTTAGTGGTTGGAGAAGCAAGTTGAAAGCTCAAACGGTTCAAGACTATGCTTTCCATTTTTATTACCTGCAATACGATGTAACCCACATGACAAAGTTTATGTCAGTCGACTGAAGACGGACAGCACAAATAAGCTGAAACCTAGGATGTTTAAGTCCTTAGGAAGAAGTATATCCAAGTGGGAAAAATCAAGAAGGCAACTATATAATTTTACCTCGTGGAAGATCAGCTTAATATGGAAAAATTAAGCAATACAGACCAGTTTAATAGAAAAGAATGTTATGTTGACTTTGCAAGTAACGACAAACATACTGACAAATGGTTACAATATTGCACAAGGATCAGCTTTTACTAGGAAACTTGATCACTACTCAGTAGGACTAACTCTGGAACACAATATCATTGGGTTGTATAAATGTATAAATGACCTGCGCAAATCACAGACCAAAGAGATGATGACGATAAAGTATATTAACATAAAAAATGGATACCTCTTCCTTCGAGTAAGTGTTATCTGTAATGAAGCAAAATTCTTCAACACGAGGTGCACAAATCTCTTCAAATTTGCTGCAACAATCAGTGCAATGACACAGAAAATCTTAGTACTACAGAAAAGAGCCACTGAATAAATGCAGATTCAGTTAGTTTCTCTTTTGCTGAAGGTTGGTACATCTATATGTTGGGACACTATTATCTTCTTGAGAAAATGAGAAAAAGAACTCAGTTTAAGGGTAGACCACAATCCATGCTCAGAAGTTTGTGGCATGTTTATGAAATCAACTAAGCTCTTGAAAGTAAATCCTTTTCTCTCTATCCTATAATCTGACAATATTTCAATCATCTTCCGCAAGCTAGATAACACAAAAGTGCAGCAAGACATTTACACAGGCAGGCAACCAGAAAATAGCCCATTCCAAGGGCCTACTCTTGATGCCAGGTCATCTTAAATATGAATGTCAGAAGCAAGCGGGGCCAGGTGTTCAAATTATCAAAATGTCAGAAACAAGAACTTACGAAGCTATTAGCATGCAGGTAACTCCAAGTAGTTGCAGCTTTTGTTTTTCAATGTAATTTTCAGATAGGAAACGGTCAATAAGATTAACAGTTAGGTAAAGTGTGTCTGGAACCAGCCTATATTCTTCTGAAACCTGCAAGAGATATTGATGATCAACATGTAATGATATTGTAAGATAGTGAAAATAAAGTAGAACTGATTTTGAGTTGCAAAGGGCAGCCCGGTGCACTAAGCTCCCGCTATGCGCGGGATCCGGTTGTTAATAATAAAATATCTGTATTTATTATATTGAAGTTGGCAAAAAAGTGCTCAAGAAGTGAGATAGTTGATAAGATGTTATATCATGTCTTAGACAAAATAAAATTAATACTAGTTATAATAGTTCGCACTGTTGAAGATAGAAAAATTTTCCAATAAAGAAAGAGGTCAAGTTTTTTGGGTTGGACCAAATATGAAAGAAAATCAGGGAGGGAGAAACTAATAAAACTATCAAACTATGAACCCCATATGCCAATCCTACTAAAAACATACACAAATGATACTGCAGTCTAATTGCATGCTGTTTCTCAAATACTAGAATTTTGGTCAAGGAAAGCTTCTTCGGTAAATATCTCAAAATTGAAAAAAAAAAGATGGGTAGTAAAAAGGAAATATTAAACAAAGATGATGAAACTTGGATATGAAGCAAACATTTCAGTTGATAATGCTTGTTCAGTAAAAACTGATCAATCTAAGGCTAGAGAACAAAGACGTCCAAGAAAAAGTAGTAAACAATTAAAAAAGATAGTGTGTGGTAAGAGATGTGAGAAGAAAATTTTAAATCATTGGTAATGCATCCAAAGTTAACTGACCTCCACAAGCCAATCAATCAGAATACCTCGCATACCCTTGTTAATGTCCAGCTGCAGCTTTTCCAGGTAATCAACAGAAGGCCTACGGTCAAACTGCAGCAAAGAAAAGTCCATCAATGCTTTATGGGCTCACCGGTAAAACTATATAGTTCTTTCTTTGTTTGGCAAAGAAAAGGACAGCTACATCTTTTAAACTTGTTCAAAGTGAAAAATTATTCGGTTTTTTATCATGACGTGTGCAGGGTCTGTCATTTTAAGCCCTTGATTATCCATGATATCAGTGTACTAGAACCAAGATATGTTATAGTAACTGATTGTATGTAACAGAACATTGATTTTATTTGTACCACCAGGGTGGCATGATGCTGTGTATGATCACATATCAGCAGTATAACAGTCATTTAAGAAACATTAGTACGTTACCTCAATGGCATGCAAATTGTTATAAATATCAGGAGCATACAGACTACACATCAGTGGATCCTTGTGTCTTGAATCAATATCGGCAATTCCTAGATCAGCAAAGCCTTCTTGTTTCTGGCAAACTTTGCTTTCATCTGCATGATGCAACAGAAAGAAACTTAGCAGCTTCACAAAAGGATATGATACAGTAAAGTTTCACCTGATGACAGATGATTAGAGTTTTTTGGAGGTCATTGCAGAAGATTAGGCAGACTAACAAGTTTCTTTCCCTTTTTTTACCAGCTATTCAATCTCTTATTCATACAAGTGTCATTTTAGTCTATGTTGCTCGGACTCTCCGAAAATGTCGTCGGATACGTGTCGGACCCTCCAAAAGTAGTGCATTTTTTAAGGATCCGACACGGTGCGGGCGGGCGGCTACATTTTGGAGAGTCCGCACAACATAGATTTTACCATACACTACAGAACAAGTGGGCATGAGAACAGGAAAGTTCAACGAATTAACATACATACATACATACATACATACATATATATATATATATATATATATATATATATATATATATATTTTAACGAATTATCATATTGAGACTTCAATTCAATGCAAAGGCTAAAAAGGAGCAAACTGGAGGGAAAGTTCTATCTATCTATTGCAAAAAACTCAGTAGCCCAAGGAGAAATATAAATAGCTTCCTACAGCTGGTACACAAAATTTTGGCTAATAATTAGAATCCATCAAATATGATAATGAGATGCCAGAACTAGACCAGGAAGCATAACCCGTTGGATCACTTGGTTACTGAACCTATTTTTCACAGGATATGCATGCTTTGTTCACTTTTGGAGAACAGAGCCTGATCTAACAAGGATCAAACATAAATGCCTGTTGCAGCAGGACAGATAGTGGTAAATTTTCCTATTCAGAATGAGACAATTTCCAGCAAAAGTTGGCTGATTAAGTACTTAGCTTGTGATCCATGTCACAGAACAGAGAGCAACTATAATAATTTGTAGAGAGCCCAACATTTGTTAAACTAAAAATAAGGTGGCATTTTAGCCCCACCATAGCTGTATCACATTATTCTATTTAAAAGGCTAAAAGGATAGACAATGAATTAAATTTTCAATGCTTTTATATCTTGCACGATGACAGACAACATCAAACCTTTTTTCATTACATTCTGAAGTGGGATGGCCTTACAGGAACTTCTGTTCACAGGCACTAGACGGACTAAACCACATTGTGCTGGAGTGACATATCTACTTAGCTGAGGTAACATATCCTCCTTGCAGTTTGCCCACGAACTGATTTCTTGTGATCCCTCAACCTTCACTTTCTTTACTTTATCAGCTATATCCTCTTTTCCTTTCTCTTGGAGCTGTGACAATTTTACCGAAACAGCAGGTTTCACCTTATTGTTCCTCATATCGGAGCCTTTTTTAACCTATCACCAATATGAACATATTTGACCGCAAGCAAATCATATAACACAATTATTTTTATTTCCAAATGGCAAACATTGTGTGTCAACAAAAAAAAGAAAACCTGAATTTTGCTTCCGTTGATGCAATTCATGTGAGAGTTCTCATGAAGTACATTCGTCATGTCTTTAAGAACAGCTCTTCTCTTAGGGTGAACACCAGTAGCAGTACTAGAGGTACCAGGTCTGTTCTCATCTGAGACAAATCTTTTCGATCTTTTGGACTCTGCTCCCAATACATGCTTCTTATCCTGTTTTGTGGATGGGTGTAGGGGTGGTAATCGTCCAGATGAACCCGACACTCTTGCTCGTGCTCGTGTGATTCGCATATTGTGCTCTTCAAGATGAAAAGATCCATGTTTTATATTTGCATGCCTCATCGAGCAGAAAGTGCGTTGAACTCGATGACACACCTAATATCAAAACTACAATTGCAAAACCAACATCCCGTTACCAAAAATACACATGAAATAAGTAAGGCACAATGAAAGAGAAGTTAAGAAAAGAAGACCATCTAGAAGCAAGTACAGATACCACGGACATAAAACATCAAGACCACGGCCAGAAAAACTTGATTAATATAAACAAGTACCAGAAAGACTTCCTTTTGGAATTAGCCCAAATGAAGGACCATAAAAGCTTGATAGAAATAAGAATTATCTCCCAGCGAATTCAGATACACCAAAGTAAAGCTAAAAGAGTATACCATATAAGAAGAGAACCAGGAATGCAGGATCAGTCTAAAATGCTTGACTGTTTAATATACCATGGCCACTGTCAACCACAAGCTGGATTTGGGAGCTCATAATTGAGAAGATCAATCAATGGAAACATAATCGACTGGTTTGATAGATTCAAATAGGAGCTATCATAGTTAGCTAACTATATGCAGCCTATGCCAAATGGAGCTATTGGTATTGAAGCACCAAGTCTACCCTAAAATGTAAGCCTGAAATAGAACCACGATTAGTGCAATTTTTAGAAATTTTAAATCCCAAAATTAGTTCTAATTTAGGACCCATAATCTGATAACAGGACAATGTTGAAGTTGAACTAGAAAAGAACTGAAGAACCAGTGAAATACTTAGAGAAGTCCATCATGAACAAGATTTGGATGCTAGCATTCTCAAGAGCACATAATGAAATACGAACCACTTACCAAAAGGCAGTACTGGTAATTAGCTCTCGGACTTTAGTCAACTTCTGCCATCACACCACATAGGATGCAATATTTGTTTTTCCTTTTGTAATAAAATTTCTTATTCCACCCGTCATCAAGCAGTCATATGCTGTTTCTTCATAATGATTATATTTTTCCAATATAATGGTCAATCACACAGTAACAAGGACCAACTAGCAATCTACTTAAGAAGGCATTAAGAATACGAAGGTCCAAGCCTGTAACAGAGCTCAAACTAGGAAAAAAATTATATCGCTAGATAGTACCACGGGCTAAATTCACAATCGCATCTGCCAATTAGGCAAAAGAACCCCTTCTTTCTCTCTTTTGATCGACCAGGAGCCAACTAGGAGAGAAATATACTATTATATATCCATATTCAAAACAGAATGGAATTATCTGAAGAGAAGCAATAAAGGGAAAGCGTTTACAAACACAACAACCAACATATCCTTCCATCAAAAATACCAACTATATAACAAACTGTCAAGTGAGGTGACGCTATTTCATATCTGCTTTTTCAGTTCTTTATGGCTCAAGATTATCAAAATAGTACGAATATCACAAAAAATGACAGCACATGCACAACATACGTATTCACTTTTGAAAGAGTAGAACTCACCCGTATTACATTCCGATGCAATTCTAGAGGTATAAATAAATAAGCAGCAATCATGTTCTTCTCGCCAGGAAAATCAAGCCTGCATTAAACTCTTCGTTAGATTAAAATAGAATTCAGATCTTGAGCAGTAAAAGAGCTATGTTTCAAATATACAATGCAAATTATTTAATGATGATTATAGTAGCATATTTAGTTGTGCATAGAGATTTTCTTTTTCTTCACCAGCTGTGCATAGAGTTCATTTCAAAAATTAGCATGTTTCCACATCAAGGTGAATGGATCACACATATGACATATGGAGACAGTCAGTAAGACACCATTATTATTATTTTTATTTTATTTGAGAATTTTATTAGAATCAAAACAGCACAAAGATTGTGCAGTTGAAAGAGTTCTACAATTCGTGCATTGCCCTAATCAGGATGATAATGCCCATCTATGCCTTGTACAAAGACTTGACAACACCAAAAATTCAGAAACAGAAATGACATATATACTTAACATATTTCAATAATTGTTATCCATAAATCAAATATATTTACAGAAAACTGAATAAAACAAGAGATCTTATTCACCTAAGCTTCTAAGCTGTGTCACCGGGTACAATTTATTAACCTTTGGAACAAAGCTAAAATGCTAATACTAGAAAAATCTTCAGTTAATGTAATATTTGGTGGATTATCGTATAAACCAAAAGTAATTTTTAAATTGGAAATTTCCTTTATTTTCTGACAGTAGCAGGATAAATCTCTCCGAACACAACCGGATAAACTCCTCCGTCAGAAATGACAATCTCAAAACTAAAACGGAAAATTAGTTTTTTTTGCCAGGTTTAAAGAGCACAAAATTTTCAAGAGAAAACTTTCCTACCTCAAGAAAATGAAAAATAATAATTATAAAACTAAACAAAAAAAATTAAAAGTTGCTGAATCCAAAGACTGAAACTCCGAAAAACAAAAGCATGAAAAAAAAAACTGAATTAAATTGCAAATAAGACAGATCGAAGCAACTCTCGAGGATTCCGCACCTGGAGCTCAAAATTTCAATAAAAAGAGTACAATGCAAGTGGTACGTTGCACCTAATCTGCGTGATTATATACATATCAGAATACATGTCCGTATATAAGCACAAGCACATAGGAACATGTAATGTATGTATGTATTAAATTGTAAATAATGTATGCATGGGAGCTGAGCTTACTTTGCATTAACAAATAAACTATGAGCTCCGAGAGAGCGTTCTAATGGCTGTTCCTCGGTTACAGAGCTAGGGTTTCTCTCAACACCGATCGGCCATTAAAATGAAATTTGTAGCTGTGGTCCTGTGGAGGAGAGCGGAAGTGTGTAGAGTGAGCAATGTTTACATATATAACACCACTAGGACTGTACACATGTAGGTGGTGTGGTGGGGTAGGGGGTGGGGTTTGGAGCGTGAGAGCGGGATAGAGCCATAGTTTAAACTTCTAAATATCTGCCAAATGACAAAAAAAAAAAAAAAAAAAAAAAAGGCCTTTTTTTACTAATTCCACTCCTGATTTTGATATTTATCCGACAANAAAAAAAAAAAAAAAAAAAAAAAAAAAAAAGGCCTTTTTTTACTAATTCCACTCCTGATTTTGATATTTATCCGACAATAGACCACTTTTTTTTTTTTTACCTCTTCTTTCTTCTTACTAGCTTTTAATTTTACAGCTCACTTTTTAATTTCAAACTTCTTTGTGTTTAGACATTAAAAAATTATTGTTCAAATTTTATTTTCAAGCTTTGTTGAATTAATACTCTCCTTGAGATGAAATATATCCTAAGTGGCAAATGGCAATGGATTATAGAAAACTTCACTTTCTAATTTTAATGTTTTTGCGTTTAGATATTAAAATGTTAATTTTTAAATTTTATTTTCATGCTTTGTTATATTAACACTACACTCTCTGTTTGAGATGAAAAAATTATTTGATAAAATATACTAGTAGTTTATTGATAATTGTTTTTTGAGATGGATTAGTTTAATGATAATCTCACTTTTTAATTTTAAACTTTTTTTGTGGTAATGTTCTAATTTTATTTTCACGCGTTATCGAATTAATACACTCCCTTTGAGATGAAATGTACCATAGGGTTGAAAAAGGCAATGGTTTACTGATAAGTTCACTTTGAATTGTAAAAAAATATTGCGCTTTGAAATTAAATATTATCGTTCAATATTTTTTTTTGAATTGAGTTATAATAAAAGGCTGTGTTTTTTGGTAAATAAAAAATTAATTAAATAAAGGATCAAGTAGAAAAAAAAAACATTTAAGGGGTTATTAATGACAAATAAGTGAAGAAAAAATTGTATAAGGTCAATGAACCTGTCCAAGCCCAGGAAATAGGAGTAAGAATAACAAAATAATAGGGAATGGATAACAAAAAAACGATTGATGTTCCTAATTATTTAAACCTACAAATTTATGACTAATGTTTTATTACCACTTTATAATGTTCTAAATTTTAATGTTTTTGCGCTTAGACATTGAAATGTTACTTTTAAATTTTATTTTCATGTTTTGTTAAATTAACACTCTCTCTTTGACATGAAACATTCATTCGATAAAAGATAGAGTTAATGATAATCTCACTTTTAAATTTAAAACTTTTTTTTGTGTTAAATTCTAATTTTATTTTCACACTTTAATCAGCTGCGAATGCAGCATATTGCAGTCGTATTCATCTGAACTCAATACTTTTGATGCAGAACATAAACTTATTTATAAAAATTTACTACAATTGTAACAAATAGTCTTCATGAACCCATAACTTTTAAAAATACAATGAGTTTAGTACTAGTAACGTAAAAGTTGAACTCATAGAGTTTAAACTCTATATTTGCCTCTGGCTTTAATGAATTAAAACTCTCTCATTGAGATGAAATGTGCCCTAGTGTTGAAAAGGATATTGTTTATCATAACTTCACTTTCAAATTTAAATTTTTTTTTGCGATTTGATATTAAATATTATTATTCAAATTTTATTTTTCTGCTACATTGAATTATCACGCTCTCTTTGAGATGAAAAATACCCCGGGATTCAATAAAAGGCTGTGTTTATTGGTAAATATAAAATTATTTAAATAAATGATGAAGTAGAAGAAAAAAAATGTTTAAGGGATTATTAATGACAAATAAGTGAAGAGGAAATAGTGTAAAGTCAATGAACCTATCCAAGCCCCTAAAAGGAAATAGGAGTAATAAACTAATAAAAGGAATGGATAACAAAAAAAACGATTGATGTTCTTAATTAAGAATTAAACCTACAAATTTATGACTCAGGTTCTATTACCAATTTATGAGGCCTGCAATATGCCTGGACGCAACGCAATTGAATGACGGCATTTATTTCAAAAACTGGAAAAAAAAACATTTCAGAATTACTCCCTCTTATCCAAAATAATTGATTTTTTTTTTGTTATTTTCACACATATTAAGAAATTTTTATTTTAACATAAATTAACAATGAAATTGACCATATTAACCCTTATTATCTCTTCACAAAAACACAACTAACACATACTCCAACATTATTTACTTCAACGGCAATGTAGGGGAAAAAAATAATTAATTCATTCTTCAAATATGAAAAAATTACTTATTTTAGACCATAATAAAAACTTAAAAAAATCACTTATTGTGGACCGGATACGAACCATTCGCAGCCCTACAAATGAACATGCATTCTCAAATTTTTCATAAATTTATTTCAAATTTCTTTTGGAGTGGGGGTGGAAACATTTGTTTGAATGAATGATGATTCCAAATTTCAAGGACAGATTGGAAAATAATTGACAATCAATAGAGTAAATTCAACTTGTGCATGAACTGCAAAAATAATTTGTGAGGTTTTTTAGGCAATCTTTTATTTAGGAACAGCAAACACTTAGCCCTGACTAATTAAACAAAGAAATCAACCCAAAAATTAGTCAAATAGTTAAACAAAGTTTATGACTATTGCATTCATACATTTCTTGACCAATATCGAATGCAAAACTTCGAGGTGTCCTTTTAGTTGATTTTAGCTAATATGAGCATGTTTGAATTAGCTGATTGTAAATAACCGATAAACTTTAAGTGTTAAAAAGTATTTTTAAGTATTGAAATTGACTTGTTAAAGAAGTATTTATGTGTTTGGATAGAAGTACTGAAACTGATATTAAGCAGTTGATATGTTTGGTAAAAATACTGATAAGTTATTTATTTATTAAAATGACTAAAATGCCTTTACAAACTTTACAAAAGAATATAAATTAAAAAGTTTCTTCATAAAGAAAAAGGAGAACAACAAATAGGGAGTGAGGAGAAAGTCACTTAATTTATTTTGGGAAAAGTATTTTGCGATTAAAAATATTATCAAGGATAAACTAGTAAAAGTCTTGGTCAAACTAAAAGTATTTATAAATTGGGGGTGACCAACTTATGCGTTATGACTGATTTTAACTTATATAAGCACTAGGCATATAAGTATTTTGGTCTTTATCAAGCACGTAAATAAACAAACAAAAAATATTTATAAATCAGTTTGACTACCTTATAAGCTTAATCAAATACTCACTATATCTCGAAAACGTAATCAATTTTATTAGTGAGTTGGCTTTAAAACATTAGTAGTTAGAAGACTATATTTTTATCAAATGTAATACAAACTTGGGACCATAATCAGTCACTCGCTTTGATGGACTTACTAAATTGTCTTTGATTTTTGAATTCATACCTAACAAACCTCTCCTTAACTAACGCGCACACGTGCCTCAAATTTAAAAAAAATGTGGAGATTATCCCCAATGCCAAATTTGTATCTATAAAACTTTAGAGTTTGGAAATATTTTCTCTTGAGTATTTTTCACCCTTTGATACTAGCTATAACAATATTACAACGATTATTCTGTCACATCGAAAAATAATATTTTCATCAAGTAAGCTAGCCTTCAAATCCTATGCATATTTTCAACAATATTTCAAATGAATTGATTTAACTACTATGACATTTCGGACATGGAAATTTAGAGGGAAAATAGTTTCAAATCTTTACGTGCTTTGATGCATACGTTATCTAGTCATCACGTCCTTAGGCGTTAACGTGGTACACGTGCGACACTTGGCGACTCGCTCACGATCTTGCACAACCCGCGCCAGAATTATGGCCGTCTATCGAAGCTCTCTTAGCTTCTTCCTAGCCTCCCAAATTCTTAAAGAAAAGCTCTTTTATTTGAAAGAGGATTCTTAATATCATTTGCTTAAAAGTAAAAGTAAAAGATGAAAAAGACAAAATAGTTAGCATGGAATAATAGTTGGAGTGCTACTAATAACTTCAGTTTCTTTTCACTTTTACTGCAAGTAATTTAAAAGTCAACTAAATCTTAAGGTCAAATTTTAAAAAATTTAAAATTTGGGGGCAATGGCGCGGACTTATTGGAAGGTTGTTGACCAAAAAGCAGAGAATAAACAAATATAAAAACGCCTCTGCAAATTCAATTCTTCTGTTCAGTGAAGGTTTGTTTGCTACTGGAAGTAGATGAGTCCTTTCTTGTGACCACACTATCTTTAAAAAACAGCAGGATCTTGTCCCCAGCCCAGCTCACATGTATTTTTCTTTACTCCTAATTCCCTCTCGTTTTATGTTAGCATTGAGTTTCAAAATTCTTTAAAATATAAAAATGTTTCATTCTTTCTAAACACGAAAGTGTATACAAATTACTTATTTCACTTTAACATGCCATATCTAAGATTTTGAAATTGTGACCAACAATTTTTTAATATACTTTCACACTTTACTAGAAATTTTTCTCTATGTCAATAGGATTGTTGCTTATATATGACCAAAAATACTTGTATGCGCTATTTGCCTAGAATACTTGTTTGGCGAAGGAGATTCAGGGTGTGTTTGGTATGAATGAAAATGTTTTGTATGAAAAATGAGTGGCTTAATCACTTGTTTGGTTGTTGAATGAAAAAAAATATTTTTTAGTGTTTGGTTAGAGAGTAGAAAATATTTTTTTATGTTACTCTCCTCACCTCCTCTCCCCATCCCCTCGAGTCTCTAAAAATACACACAAGCCCAAAGGAATTAATGTGTTACTTTATTTTTTACGCAAAAATAACATTGAAATTTGAGCTCAATAACTAAAAAGAAAATACTCATTTACTGATTGAAAAAGAATGTACTCTTTCTAAAACATGAAAATAAGGTACTCATTTTATTGAAATAAAAGAAAATACTTTTCTACATTATGAAAAAAAATACTTATTTTGTTGAAATGAAAACAATATTTTTTTGTTGAAATGAAAAAAAAACTTTTTTACATGAAAAGAAAGAATTGTTATGGTTAAATGAAAAAAATATTTTTTTATATCATGAAAAAAAAATTCTTTGGTTGAAATGAAAAAAAAGTATCTATAACATGAAAAGAAAGTAATATTAATAATATTTTTATTTAGATAGGTGTGGGGTGGGTAAGTGGGGTTGGGGGTTGAGGAATAGGGTGGGGAAGGTTGAGAAGGAGTTTTGAATAATGTTATCCCTTCTCTTGATAAGAAAACATTTTCCTTCAATTGGAGAAAAATAAGTTCATGAGAAAAATATTTTCTAAAATATTTAAGTCAACCAAACATGATAAAATTGGAGTTGCTCCGTACCAAACACACCCTCAATTTAGGTAGTTTAGCCTGCATCGTGACTGATCCCCTTAATGATACGGAAAGGTCTATACAGAGGTAAGTTAGGAGATTGAACTCCCTCAAAGTGGGGGTGGCAAACTGGTTTTTAAAAAAAATAGTAATTCATCAATATTATCCACTAAAAAATAGATTGAATAATGACCTTTTTAAAAATGTGTTAAATATGGATAAGAATCATAATGATTAATGTGTTTAACTTTTATATTTGTTGTCACGTCCCAAATTACCCCCTAGACGTGACTGATACCCAGCACACACGACCCACCAGGCGAACCATACTTTCATACCTTAGCCATTAATTTACAGCATTTGATTAATTAGAATCCACATAATCTGATAACCATTACGAACAATTAATATCTCGAAATATAATACTGAAACTCTAGCTCAAATCCTATACTAGACCATGGAGCATCTAAGAGAATTTGCAAAAGACATCATATGAATAAATAATAAAGACTCTTTTGGCAGCCTCCACAAACAATGTGGTGATTCACCTCAATAACTGAATTAACTCTAGCGAACTCGTCAGTTACTAGCTCCCTCTTCACCAATAGTATATGCATAGACATGCAGGTAAGGAGTGAGTTATACTTAAAAAAATCCCTCTATTATTTTCAAAATGCATATATATCTTCAAAACAATGCATGAGCATCAATTAATATGTTTTCCATAATTTCTGCATTTAAGGATTTTTAATTAATTTATCTCATTATTAATTGCATCACAAACAGTTTTATGATAATTTTATTACTTAATTTTATCATTTATATTTATACTAAGCTTTAATTATTTCACGAATAGCCGTATTTACATTTGTAGGGTTATAATTACAATAACCTTACAATAATAGCCCGTGTGCACATAATTACTAGCATGATTTCTGAGATTTGATTGCTTTAACCGGCCCAGAAATGGTATTTGATTTATTTGTCTACCTTATTAAACCTCAAACTTGGCTGTTAATTGATTCTCCCTAATTTAAGTGGTCTTTCTCGCATTCTGTTGTATTAATTGATTGGGTTTATCCCTAATTAACTGGTTAATTTATTTGCATACCTTATTTGTGAAATCTTAATTTTCTTTGCCTCATTTGTTTTACTCTGTTGAATGCTATATAAACCTCCCCATTCTTATCTTTTAAAACACACGGAAAGATACAGAAAAATACCTACACACACAAACTTTCACCCGCACATTCACAATTGTAGTTCTTTCTGTTACTTATATTTGTTGCACTGTCTAGGCGACTGAAAGACAAGGCTAGACTCTTGGATTCCACTTGCCTTCACCTTCATGTTTGCTATCTCTTAACTGGTATGCCTCAATTTCTGTTATCATGTTCTCTTCTATGTGCTACGTAGTCAGTTTATTATGAATTTTAATATGTTTCTGTTTTGATATCTGATTCCTAACCATCTTTTTCATCAACCACTATGCCTTAGTTCTCACTATTTTATGTTGTTCCATGTGTTTATAGTAATAGTTTATTTCAGACTTCAATGCTCCTAGTTGCTATGTAGTTCCTGTCAATCGCCCTCTCAACTAGCATGCCTTAATTCCTGTCTTGTTCTATGTGCTGATAATTTACCCTAGCATGTTCTTGATCAATTCATGATTTCTGTGTACTTCTTTCAAGATTAATGTGCTTTAAATTTCTACTACCTTTTCTGTATGGCTGTCTGATTAGTCATTTTAACTTCAACATGTTTCTCTCTGCTAAATACATGTCTATATGATTCCACCTAGTAATAGTTAATAAATTAAGTCAACTTCAGCTATGTGAAACCTTGTTTGACTCAATTGTGACCATGTTCTGCCTATAATTCAAGTGTTTCCTGCTCTTGTTGTGACTATTGGTACCCATGTCTGAACCAATCTTCTAAAATGTGGTTCTGTTCTGTTTGTAATCCTGTAATTTGTTTCTGTTCACTTCTGAAAATAAAATTGTTTTTCTAAAAACTATCTCCTACATGTATATACTATTTTTAACTTCTACTCTTAGCTATTTAGGGTCCTACCACCCCTAGTGTGAGCACTGCCTAGGGTCCATGAGACTCTTCCAAACTCTGACACATTGGGGCTGGCCTTCCGAGCTTGTTTACAAAACTGTTTTCTTTGAAAGGTTCTGGTGTGAGCATTGACTGGGGTCCCTGAGGCCCTTGGGAACTTTGACACACTAGAAGCCCAATTGTGTTATGGAATGGACTACTGGTGTACTCCAGATTTGTTTGAAGGCCTGGTTTCCAGGTTAACATTGGGTCTGCCAAGACTCCCTATAGCATAGTGATTTTTATTATGTAATTCATTTGTATTGGTTTGTAATAATCCTTTTAAAATATATATAGGGTTATTAGTAAAAGTTGGGGAGGGACTTTTATATATCTTTGTTGGGTTCAGGCAGAAATCGTGACTATAGGTTGTTGTGGTGATTATTTATATGCTTGTCATTAGAAACCATGCCTATAAGACTTATCCATTATTTGTAATCCTGAATTTTCACACTTTGCATCCTAGAAATCCTGCTTCTAGGCCGTTTATCAATTCTGCATTAAGAACCATGTTTTCAAATCTCCATGTGTGCATTAGAGATCATGTCTCTAGGATCTTCTTTATTGAACCTGCTTGGCAACTGGTTAACGCCTTTACCCGCTTAGATATCATACCTATAGGAAATAAGTGTAAAAACAGTTTCAACACTTAGATATCATGCCTATAGGAAATACACGTAAAATTAGTCTTAACCCTTAGACATCATGCCTATAGGAAATAAGTGTAAAAACAGTTTCAACACTTAGATATCATGCCTATAGGAAATACATATAAAATCTGCCTGTTAAAATCAGTAACTAGTTCACAACTTAGATACCATGTCTATAAGATTCTGCCCGGCTATCACTTAGGCAAACCTGTAGGATAATTAAGAATTCTGAGTTTAAAACTGTGATTTCTTGCTGCTTGAAACGTGTCCAGATTCAGAGTAAATAACAAAAATCAGTAGGCAAACTAATAGGTACTCACTGCCTCGCTTTAATAAAACTGCTATATATTCTGTTCATGCTCATTTGGATGTCCTTCCTATATGATCCTAAATCATTAAAATTGCTTGTTTGAATAGCGTGCATTTGTTGATTATTTGTGGAGGTTAACATGAGCCCCTATTTGCTCTTTTTATGTGACAATCCAACTTGACTTTTGTTTGTCGCTTAGTTTTTTCATTTTAAGCAACATAGGTGAGTCTAGAACCACCTTAAATAGAGGTCCTAAACACCTCCAGGGCCATAGTTAAGGGACGGGTAGTGCACGCATAAGCTACGTACTGGATGATATTAGAACGCTTAGGTAATAATTTAAAAGGGGAGAGTAATTGGGTAGTAAAGGATATGATGACATGTGCGCTAATGCTACGTGTAACACCTTAATTTAGGGAAGGTTACTGAGTATTGCATGGAAGTGATCCTATAGGGTAATAAACTTAGACCCCTTTAATTCCCGTTTTAAAGCAATCTCTATTTGTTTAAACTGTTTTATTTCCTTTAAAGACTAATTCGCTTAAATTGAGTTGGTTGGGACCCACCGTTGTGGACCTCGAGGGGTGCCTAACACCTTCCCTCAAGGTAATTTTGAGCCCTTACCCAGTCTCTGGTGATGTAGACTGGTTTAATGAGCTATTTGTTTTAGGTTCCCTAACGCACCTTAATC
Source organism: Nicotiana undulata (assembly GCA_005239495.1). Classification (NCBI taxonomy): domain Eukaryota; kingdom Viridiplantae; phylum Streptophyta; class Magnoliopsida; order Solanales; family Solanaceae; genus Nicotiana; species Nicotiana undulata. Next base: position 121,604 of record ML253839.1, on the reverse strand, counting down.
CGTTAGGCGACGACTCTTCAAATCCCGTACCCCATCCCAAAAGGACGGGAATTGCCCCAAAAATGTCGAAACTCGAACTTCGCGAGGAAAAAGGGGGCGCAACAACATGGCGACTCTGCAGGGGAGCATTAGGCTCTTACCATGACAAAATTTCTTTTGTGAATTAGTCTTAAGCATGCTTTATTCCGTTAATACGTGCGCACCCTTTCCCTTTCCCTTTATGTGAATTTAATTGCCTATTTTCAAGCATTTATGATTTCTTTTGTTACAGAAACTGACTTGTTTCCTTGTTTTTCTTTCTTAAACGTCTTTCAATTATTAAATACCGCATTTATCGTTTTTAACGTGAAAATACGTGACAACATGCTATTTACTGTTGCATAAATCATGCTCAACATCATATTCCACCCGTGCGTAATAAATCCTATAGCAACACTTGATGAGTGTTTTCGCCCTTCCTATATATCACCCTTTAAATTCGGAAAGGCTTATTTACGGTAAAACTAGCCGATCAGCGGTGCAGTCGATGGTTCCGTGCCTTTCCCCCTCAAGTTGTACTCTTGAGGGTACCGGTCTAGACCTCCATGGCAACCTTACTCTGATCAATTGTACATGCATCATGGTCAAACCTAGCCGGGTTAATATGTTGTCCACATAATAACCCTTTAAGACAAACCTTGTCCAAAAGTCCACCGGGGTCTCCATAATCCCAACGGACGCAACCACGATTTTGTGCATTAATTTTGGAGAAATAAGTGCCAATATGCTAGTCACTGATGTATAAATAGTCGAATCTGAAGGGGAAAAGGGTCTAACATTATTTGTTTTGCAGAAAATGAGGCACGAAGTCCCTAGGTTCAGCATGGTCCGTAGTATACCACCACTGCTACTAGATTGGTGGGAAGATCTTTCCTCAAGTGACAAAAAACATGTGAAGAAGGTCCTGGGAAATTTTTCTTCTTTGTTAGACATTCAACCAAATAATATGTTGATTGAAACTGCAACCATGTTCTGGAATAGTGAAAGATCAGTGTTTCTCTTCGAAAATATAGAAATGACCCCGCTCTTGGAAGAAATAGGGGGATTCGCTGGGCTACCTTGGGACAATCTTGGTTTATTGGTGCCAGAAAATCGCACCGCTAGGGGATTTCTGAAGATGATGGGTCTGAAAAAGAACCGCGATTTGGAGTGCTTAAAGAAGTCTTATGTACCCTTTGACTACTTATATGAACGATACGGTCATAGCAAGTCCTACCGTATTTTCCATGATGATTTCTCTATCACTTCCTTGGGTCATATTCACCGCAGGGTTTTTGTGTTCGTTGTCTGCTTCCTGGGTATGATAGTGTTCCCAATGCAAGGAGGAAAAATTCACACCAGACTGGATATGGTAGCCAAGAATTTAATGGAGGGAATCAAGGTGCAAACATACACCATAGTCCCTATGATCATAGCTGACATCTACCGGGCTTTGGACCGCTGCAAGAAGGGGTTCAAACATTTCGAATGCTACAATTTGCTACTACAACTTTGGTTATTGGAGCATCTCCAAAAGGGTCAATATCGTCAAGAGTTTCCACGAAGGGCGTGGAATGATCATATAGCCTTCTATCACCCTAAGAGAATGACTTATATCCCGGACAGGTTTGCTCAACCAGAAAGTGCTACAGAATGGGTGCAGTTTTTCGACAATTTGATGGAGGATCAGGTTCAATGGATGTTCGAATGGTTCCCTACTGGCGAGTTCATCATCAGATCCAGAGACGCTCCGCACTTGGTGTTGATCGGGTTAGAGGAATATACCCCAACGTTCCCATCAGGGTTATGAGACAGGCAGGCAGGAAGAAGATCATACCACGGGTTGCAAAAATGAGTCACTACCGGGCAAATTTTCAAGATGACGACATCCCTTACAAGTGTCAAGCTCAACATATATGGCATTCAAAGATTATTGTAGAAAAGGACACCATCAATCCAGACAGGTATCACGCCGGACATGTAACCTTTTACCTATCATGGTTGGAGGACAGCCTAGAAGGGATAGTTGAGGTAGGAATCGGTTGGGGAAACAGGGTCATAGACAAAGATGTTGAGGCCCAAGTGAAATACAACAAGCTGCGTAAAAGGATTCACGAGTCCGAGGCCGAGCATCTGGAGATACACGAACAGACAAGAGATTAATCAATGAATGGAGGGAATTGGCTATCACGTCTAATGAAAGGGTGGAATATATAGAGCGGGGTCTGATGGATCTGGAGGAGAATACAAGGAAAAGAGTCGCAGACTGGTAGAATGCTGAAGGAAGCGAGGGAGGACATCTAGCAAGAGTATACATGTTGTTGGGCATGCGCGAACTGGGGAACCTGATCGATGGAGCTAGGAAGATCAAGCCTGAGGAAGGTCCTTCTGGGACCAAGTAGATTAGGTTTATTTGTTGTTCCAAATGTAATAAGGCAAGTGCCAGTAGTGACTTATCTTACCTTAATGTCGTTTTAGATTCGTCTATTTTTACATTAATGAAATGAGGCAGTTATTGGCACTTAAGATCTCCAAATCAACTTGTCGCTAGGCCTACCTCGGGCACAACGAGGCTCTCAAAATAGGACGCGAATTTATATTCCCGCAATATGTGTTTAAATACTGCAAATACTCTTTCCAGAACTCTTATTGACTTGGCTACCTTTTGTTTTTCTTTTGATTATTCCCATTCCCCAAAGGTTGGTTCGCGCATACTGACATCATCATCTTATCACCCCAGATCCATGGTCCCTCCACCTTCTCTTCCTCTTAGTCCACCAAAAGGCAAAGGAAAAGCGAAAATGGATGACATGAGCGGCATCAGAAAAGACAACAATGCACATGTTGAGAATGCGGAAGCTTCCGATGGTCGGGGTACTCATGCCCCAAATGATGTGATATCACGACTTGAGCAGAAAATACTCGAACTTCTGGGTGAGTTTGAGCAGGTCCGTAGCCTAGCAAACCTCTCCCTCAGACTCGACATCCCAAACATCAATCACCCAAACACCCAGAACCCCATACCACCTCAAAACACACCCAACAAACGCCCACAGAATCCTCCGACACCTCACCAGTATACAACCCCACCTCAAAATCAACCTCTCCCTCCTCAATACCAGCAAACCACCTACCATACTCCCCAAAATACCCCACAAATCATCCCTGAACCCCAAAACTCAACCAATGATCATCACTATACCCAAACTCTTGGACCTCACCAGAACAACCCTATATACGTGGAAGCCCTACCTCACTCCACTTAACAAATCTCCTATACACCAGAATCTGTTGAGAAGGACCTGCTCATCAAGAACATGGCTAAGGAGCTCAAGAAGTTGACAAGTCGAGTTCAGGGTGTTGAAGGAGGAAAATGGGTAGAAGGTCTGAACTATGAGGATTTATGCATACAACCAGATGTGGAACTACCGGAGGGTTACAAACCTCCCAAGTTCGAAATGTTTGATGGAACGAACAATCCCAAGGTTTATCTGAGGACTTATTGTAACAAGCTCGTGGGGGTCGGAAAAGATGAAAGGATTCGAATGAAGCTCTTCATGAGGAGTCTAACCGGGGATGCCTTGTTCTGGTACATAAGCCAGAATCCTAAGAAGTGGGCCAATTGGGTGAGCATGGCGTCCGACTTCATGGACAAGTTCGGATTTAATACGGAGAATGCGCCGGATGTCTTCTATATCCAGAACTTAAAGAAGAAGCCAACTGAGACTTTCTGCGAGTATGCTACTCGGTGGAGGTCGGAAGCAGCCAAGGTCAGACCAACATTAGACGAGGAACAGATGAACAAGTTCTTTGTCAGGGCACAGTATCCACAGTATTATGAAAGGCTGATGGTTATTGAGAACCATAAATTCTCTGATATCATCAAACTCGGAGAAAGGATTGAAGATGGTATTAAAAGCGGGATGGTGACAAATTTTGAGGCACTGCAGGCCACTAATAAAGCATTGCAATCAGGTGGCATATCGAAGAAGAAAGAAATAGGAACAGTAATGGTCGCCCAAGGACCCAAAAATCCCTTTGTATACCAGACACCTTCACCCACATACCAACCATCACCTCCCACATATTCCCAACCAGCTGCTGCCTACCATACATATAATTCCTAACCATCCTACTTTTAGTCACCCCCAACTCGTCCAAACTACCAGAAACCCCGGTCTAATTTCGATCGCAAACCATCTAGACAATACACTTCCATTGATGAACCCATTAACCAATTGTATGAAAGGTTGAAGGTTGCTGGTTATTTCACCCCTATTCCCGTTGTGGCCATGGAGAATTCATCTCAATGGATCAATCCGAATAAAACTTGTGCATATCATTCCGGTATGAAAGGGCACACTATTGACGAGTGTCGAACATTGAAAGATAAGATCCAGACATTGATTGACAATAAGGTCATACAGGCGAAGAAAGCTACACCCAACATCCACAACAACCCCCTCCCATATCATAGAGGCGAAAGGATCAATGTGATAGAAATTGATGAGGAATGGGATCCCGATGGATCAATTGGACTTATCAAAGAGGATGACGATATTAAGAAACCCGCAGCCACGCTCAATCCTATTGTGGTGCAGATACATCCTCCAGTTGAGGTTGAGGTAACCGCATCGGTTCCATTCAAGGTTGAAGTAGCACCACATGCAGCCACACCTGTTCCATTTGAGGTGGAAGTAGCCACGCCTTTCACAGTGACAGTGTCAACCACATCGCTCTTCAGTTCCCATGTTGTACCTTAGGACTATGTGGCCGAAGCTAGAAGAAATGGAAAAGCGAAAATGGAAGAATTCGGCGCTGCACAAGGGATGACTAGAACGGGAAGGGTTTACACATCGGAGCATTTGGGAGAAACCGGCAAACACGCCTCCAACAAACTGCCCGTTATTAAGACTGGTCCAGACGACCTCTGGAGGAAAGTACAGGCAAGGGAGTATTTCGTCGTCGATCACCTGAATAAAACTCCCGCCCAGATATCTATCATGTCGCTGATGCAAAATTCTGAGGCACACAGGAACACTCTAATGAAGGTGTTAAATGAAGCATATGTGCCCAATAACATCACCAGCGGAGAAATGGAAAATATGGTGGGGTAGGTGCTAAAAATCCACAAAATCACCTTCCACAAGGACGAGCTACCGCCTGAAGGGTTCAATCACAACAGGGCACTACAAATCACAGTTCAATGTGAAGACAAATTTATTGCCTAAGTCCTGATTGACAGAGGATCTAGTCTCAGCATTTACCCATTAACAACGCTGAAGAGGTTGGGCAAAGGCTTACATAAGATACGAGAGGGAACTATGAATGTGAAAGCATTCGACGGGTCTCTGAGAGCCACCATTGGAGAAACTAATATCTGTCTGCAGATGGGTCCCACATGGTTTGATGCTGAGTTTCATGTACTGGACATATCCGCCTCTTACAATTTGATGTTGGGACGACCATGGATACATGCCGCCGGGGCTGTAGCATCGAATTTGCATCAGGATGTGAAGTTCCAGTGAAACCACCAAGAAGTAATTATCCATGGAGACGGGATCAACCCAATTTACACTAGTCAGACTATCCCGGTGGTTGAAAATAGAAGAAAGCTAGGTGGAGAAACCTACTATCGTATTGAGCGCGTTAACGCGGTCGAGAAAGATAAGTGGTGGAGCAGCAAGATAGCAAGCATGATAGCATGGAGAGGATATGAGCCCGGCAAGGGACTTGGTAAAAATCTTCAGGGCATCTCCAAACCAATACAACCAAAGCGTCATGGTACCACTTTTTGGCTGGGATATCAATACACGTGGCAAGAATATCAAGATTGGTCACCACTGTGGTGTGGTCCATACTATCCACTTGAGCAGCATGTGCCACATCTGAGTCAAACCTTCCATCAGGTCGATATCATATGGGGATCGGAGGAAGAAGAAGCGTTGGCGGCATTAAGGAATTTGTTCTTGGAAGATGACGACATTGACTGTTGTGTAATTGTCGAGGAGGAGGAAGAGGAAGGCCCTACTATCCAAGTTGTGGAGAGAGGAACATTCCTCAAGAACTGGACTGTCAGACCATCAAGGGCCCGACGAGTCCCGGGGTAGCAAAGCTGAACATTATTGTTTATTTTTGCTTTCTAAAATAAATGATTTCCCTTTTGGCATTTTGTTTTAAATAATATTTCCGATGTTCCAAAACGTTATTTAAATTATTGAAAATCACTTTTGTTTGACACTTTCAATGAATTGATGTTTATTATTTCCACTTTTCTCTCGTATCTTTATCCATACAGCATTACTATTTCCTATCTCGATGAACCGACAACTGTGACATGTAACGAAACAACGGAACAAAAGGATAGTGATTCGAAAGAAGAGGATGCAATACCCGAAGAGATCGTCAGAGAAGTAGAAGACTTTGAGAACAAGCCTAAGTCGAGGAGACCCGCATCAACATCCACTTGTCACCATCAGAGAAAGAGGAGTACACTCGATTCTTGAAGGAGTATAAGGACATCTTTGCATGGTCATACGACGATATGACCGGATTAAGTACATCCATTGTGCCCACAAGTTGCCCACAAACCCAATGTGTCCGCCAATAAAGCAGAAGCTCAGAAAGTTCAATCTAGATATGAGTTTTAAAATCAAAGAGGAGGTTACTAAGTAGATCAAAGCCAACGTCCTCAGGGTAGTTGAATATTAAACTTGTCTAGCCAACATTGTTCCAGTTTCGAAGAAGGATGAGAAAGTTATAGTCTGTGTCGATTATCGGGATATCAATAGAGCCAGCCCAAAGGATGATTTCCTGCTTCCAAATATACACATCTTGATCGACAGCTATGCCAAGCATGAACTCCAGTCTTTTGTGGATTGTTTCGCCGGTTACCATAAGATCTGGATGAACGAGGAGGACACTGAGAAAATAGACTTCATTACACCATGGGGGTGTACTATTACAAGATGATGTCGTTCGGCCTAAAGAATTTTGGGGCCACCTACATGAGGTCCATGACTACTATTTTTTATGACATGATACACAAAGAAATAGAGATGTATGTGGATGATGTCATCATTAAATCCAAGAAGGCCACAAATCATATAGCATATTTGAGGAAATTCTTTGACAGACTGCTGAAGCACAGCCTGAAACTAAACTCCGCAAAGTGTGCATTCGGGGTTCCTGCCGGAAACCTATTGGGATTCATCGTCAGCCGCCGGGGAATAGAATTGGATCCATCAAAGGTCAACTCCATCCAAGAATTACCACTGCCAAAGACCAAGAAAGATGTGATGAGTTTCCTGGGACGCCTTAACTACATTAGTCGTTTCATAGCACAGTCAACAATGATATATGAGCCGATTTTCAAGATGTTGAAGAAGGACGATGCAACTAGTTGGATCGAGGATTGTCAAAAGGCTTTTGACAAAATCAAGGAGTACCTGTCCACACCACCAGATTTGGTCCCGTCAGAGCCAGGTAGACCGCTGCTACTCTACCTTGCAGTGCTAGATAGAGCTTTCGGCTGCGTTCTGGGGCAGCAAGACGAGACAGGGAGAAAAGAACACGCCATCTACTACCTGAGTAAGAAGTTTACACCTTATGAAGCACGGTACTCTCTGCTGGAACGTACCTGTTGTGCCTTAACCTGGATAGCTCAGAAGCTGAGACACTACTTCTGTGATTATACAACATATCTCATATAGAGAATGGATCCCTTAAAGTACATCTTTCAAAAGCCCATGCCCACTGGGAAGCTGGCTAAGTGGCAAATATTGCTGAGCGAATTCGACATCGTCTATGTAACTCAAAAAGTAGTCAAGGGACAAGCATTGGCAGACCACCTTGCTGAAAACCCTGTGGGAGGAGAATACAAACCCTTGAAAATGTATTTTCCCGATAAAGAGGTATCACTCGTAGGAGAAGACATTCCTAAGACGGTTGGAGAATATTCTTTGACGGAGCGACGAACTTCAAAGGAGTCGGCATTGGAGCCATCTTGCGGTCTTGGTATCAGAAACTAGCCAACATTATCTGGTATCTGCAAAACTCAGGTTCCCCTGCACCAACAACATGGCAGAATATGAAGCCTGCATATTAGGACTCAACATGGTTGTTGATATGAACATTCAGGAACTGCTAGTAATCGGCGATTCAGATCTACTTGTGCACCAGGTACAAGGAGAGTGGGCTACCACGAATTTCAAGATATTGCTATATCTGCATCATGTGCAAGAAATGAAGAAGAGGTTCACAAAGATAGAGTTTCAGCATGTTCCCAGAATTCAGAATGAGTTTGCCGATGCATTAGCCACTTTGTCATCAATGATACAACATCCAAACAAGAACTTCATCGATCATATCCCCGTAAGGATCCATAATCAGCCGGCATATTTTGCTCACATTGAAGAGGAAACAAGCGAGAAGCCTTGGTTCCACGACATCAAAGAGTATTTGGCGAAAGGAGAATACCCAGAGCATGCAAACCATACTCAGAAACGCACGCTTTGGAGGTTGTCCAATCATTTATTCCACAGTGGAGGAACCCTATATAGAAGAACTCCTGATCTGGGACTATTAATGTGTGTCGACGCAAAGGAAGCTTCTAAGCTGCTCGAGGAGATACATGACGGGACCTGCGGCCCGCATATGAACGATTTTGTCTTGGCTAAGAAGATACTCAAGGCAGGTTACTTTTGGATGACCATGGAAAAAGATTGCATCCGGTGTGTTCAGAAATGCTACCAATGTCAAGTACATGCAGATATGATAAAAGTGCCACCGAACGAGCTTAATGCAACGAGCTCACCTTGGCCTTTTACCGCTTGGGGAATGGATGTCTTTGGTTTGATCGAGCCCACCGCCTCAAATGGGAATTGGTTTATTTTAGTGGCTATCGATTACTTCACTAAATGGGTTGAATCCGCATCTTATAAAGCTATTGACTAAGAAGGTCGTTGCGGATTTTGTTCGCGACCAAATTGTTTGTCAGCTTGGGGTTCCACAGTCCATCATCACTGACAATGCTGCCAATCTCAACAGTGATCTGATGAAATCCATGTGTGAGACTTTCAAAATCAAGCACAGGAATTCCACAACATACATACCTCAAATGAATATAGGCGTGGAAGTTACCAACGAAAATATCAAGAAGATACTGAGAAAAATGGTAGAAAATCACAAACAATGGCACGAAAAGCTACCATTCGCCTTACTAGGATACCGTACCACAGTCCGCACATCAACCGGGGAAACCCCCTATTTGCTAGTTTATAGTACTGAAGTTGTCATTCCCGCCGAAGTGGAAATTCCTTCCTTGAGAATCATACAAGAAGCTGAGTTCAGCGACACATAATGGTTAAGGAGCCGCTATGAGTAGCTAGGCCTCATAGATGGAATGAAGATGAATGCGATATGTCACAGACACCTTTGTCAGAACAGGATGTCCAGAGCCTTCAACAAAAGAGTCAAGCCGAGACAGTTCACATCGGGGAAGCTGGTGTTGAAGAAGATCTTCCCGCATCAGGATGAAGCCAAAGGGAAATTCTCTCCCAACTAGAAAGGTCCTTACATGGTTCACAGAGTATTGACAGGAGGAGCACTCATACTCGCAAAGATGGACTGAGAAATCTGTCCAAAGCCTATCAATTCAGATGCAGTCAAATGATACTATGTGTAAGCTATATGTGTTTCTTCATATGATGTAAATTAAACTACGCTCGACCTGATTCCCGTTTAAGAGGGGATACGTAGGCAGCCCTGTGGGTTCGGTCACAATTCAATAAAATTTCTATTTTCCTCACTATCAGAAACTGGGGCAAAATTTTGAGGAGGACCCTCAAAATTTCGAAGCAAGTTCAGCCAATCGCAGCATATGGAGCAGTCAGAAATGTTGTCTAGTAAACTGGGGAAATTTTTTGAGGAGGACCCTCAAACTTCTATGGCAGAAGAAGTCGCGATGTCTCTGATTATTTCACAATCACTGGTTAATCTAACCAATTTCTAAATTATATTTTACTATGTCTTTGAAAACTATGCATGCCTGCTTTTGAAATAAACTCTGCTTTAGCAAATGCTACCCCAATAATTTGAATAGGATCTTCAGACAGAGCGAAGCAAATCAAGCAAGCAGGCGAAGACACAAACCAACCTTCTCCCCTGCAAAACTCAGGATTTTTCTTTGAATGCAGGAACAGGGAATATGCATATCTTAGAATCACAATCTTCCTAACAACAAAGATAACGGACTCAACTCCAGCTAAGAAACATTTTTCTATCACCTATTATCGTTGTCTCGAATCTTGCATGAGGCTAAGCCCTGCCTCCATATCTGCATGAGGCTAAGCTCTGCCTCCCTATTTGCATAAGGCTAAGCATTGCCTTCATCTTGCATAAGGCTAAGCTCTGCCTTCTCTTTGCATGAGACTAAGCCCTGTCCCAAACCATGCATGAGGCTAAGCCCTGCCTCCCTATTTGCATAAGGCTAAGCATTGTCTTCATCTTGCATAAGGCTAAGCTCTGCCTTCTCTTTGCATGGGACTAAGCCCTGTCCCGAACCCTGCATGAGGCTAAGCCCTGCCTCCATATTTGCATAAGGCTAAGCATTGCCTTCTCTTTGCATGGGACTAAGACTTGTCCCGAACTTTGCATAAGGCTAAACTCTGCCCTCCATTTTCATGAGGCTAAGCATTGTCTCAAATCTTTCATGAGGCTAAGCCCTGCCTCCCTATTTGCATAAGGCTAAGCATTGCCTTCTCTTTGCATGGGACTAAGACTTGTCCCGAACTTTGTATAAGGCTAAACTCTGCCCTCCATTTTCATGAGGCTAAGCATTGTCTCAAATCTTTCATGAGGCTAAGCCCTGCCTCCCTATTTGCATAAGGCTAAGCATTGCCTTCTCTTTGCATGAGACTAAGCCCTGTCCCGAACCTTGCATGAGGATAAGCCCTTCCCCGAACTTTGCATAAGGCTAAGCTTTGCCCTCCATTTTCATGAGACTAAGCATTGTCTCAAATCTTGCATGACGCTAAGCCATGCCTCCATATTTGCATAAGTCTAAGCACTGACTTTTCTTTGCATGGGACTAAGCCCTGTCCCAAACCTTGCATAAGGCTAAGCACTGCCTCCTTATTTGCATAAGGCTAAGAACTGCCTCCTTATTTGCATAAGGCTAAGCATTGCCTTCTCTTTGCATGGGACTAAACCCTGTCCCGAACCTTGCATGAGGCTAAGCCATGCCTCCCTATTTGCATAAGGCTAAACATTGCCTTCTCTTTTCACGAGACTAAGCCCTGTCCCGAACCTTGCATGAGGCTAAGCCTGCCTTCAATTTGCATAAGGCTAAGCACTGTATTCCATTTGCATAAGGCTAAGCATTGCCTTCACCTTGCATAAGGCTAAGCATTGCCTTCTCTTTGCATGGGACTAAGCATTGTCCCGAATCATGCACGAGACTAAGCACTGTCTCTCTTGCACTATTCTCTTCTCTCGGGCTAAGCTTTGCCCTCAACTCCATACAAGACTAAGCCTTGTCTTGTCGCTCCCAACATCATGTCTTTGCACCTCATGGGCTGAAATATCGTCAGCCTGTCCGAAGGCGTCATAGTCTAAAGGCACCATCCTCATAACCGGAAGACACCATGCCATGGCATGGGGATCTCTCAAACTTGCACATCATTATTCAAAGGCATCATGGTTCGGAGGCACCATTTGCATGGCCCGAGAACATCATTTCATGGCATGCGAATCCCTTACCTCTCAATTCATGGCCCGAGACATCATGGTCTAAGGACGTCATCCTCAACCGTCAAAAGACAACCCTCATGGTATTAAGGGAATCTGCATCATGTTTAAATTTACGCAAAGATATATGCTTGTAGTGCATCTTTTATTTGCAGGTAACCTGATGAGCAACCATTACCCCAACGGGAGCAATCCCGCTCCATTTCCTTCATACCATTTCAAACCTGACCGCTCACCGCAACCATTTCACCTATTCAAAACCTTGTGACTATTCTTGTGATAACTTGATTCGAATATTTCGCCGGTGAATCCAGAACTACACACGGCTTGATTCCTGTAAAACCAGGGATATGTAGGCAGCTCAGAAACCATAGTGCGACCTATGTCTCTCAAATCACCCTACTCTAGGGGTGGGCATTCGGTATTTCGGTTCGGTATTTAAGAATTTCGGTTCGGTATTTCGGTATTCGGTTTATCAATTGTATATACCAAATACCGTACCAAATTATTTCGGTACCGTTCGGTATTTATTATTTTGGTTCGGTACGATTTCGGTACGGTTTCGGTAAAGTATTCGGTTTATGAATTATTCAATTGTGTTATGTGTATACCAAACGAAAATTAAAATGCTGCCAAATCCAAACGTAGTGCCACACTGCCGTGAGGGGAAACTTTCTCATATGTTGCTGAACCAGAAGTACATTTACTTTACATATCAAAAAACATAAAATATATAAATATACTTGTAAATAAATTTGAAGTAGAAGGACATATGGAAATGTACAAATTGATATACCAACATATTACAACGCATAATTGAGATTTTTACTAGCATGTATTCTTCTAGTTAGTGATATTTTTAAGTTATTGCTCAATCCTTTGAATTAACCGGAGAGATAGAGACACAAGTAGCTGATTTACAAATTCAATATGGAAACAATTCGATCTGTTCCATTTCATATATGTTTATATAAAACCACTAAGTCCATACTAGACTTTCAACTTCCAGTTTATGTCATTATATACACAAAGAAAGAAAAGAGGATAATTGGAATTAGAATAAGAATATTATGTTTCAAGAATTGAGATGACAAAGAGAACAACATAAATGGATTTGTGTATTTATATACGAAGAATTGGTTTCATCTATTTTTGTCACATGCCATACATTTGATTGCTTGGTTCTAACCCAATGTGAAATAGCATAACAATAAAGGGACTTTATGGTATATAGGATAAACAAAGGTATCCCTTTTATTTAATTACGTTGATAGTAATTCGGATTATTTCATTTTGATTGGGATTTGCAATGGATATGAGGGGACAAAATGGATTTAAAAATTTCCTGTAGAGTGTAGAAAGCACAAGCATGTCGAGATGTAGTTTACTTACTTATTTGTGTTCTCTGGTGGTTTGGCTCCTTCAGGGAAAGGATTGCAGCGTGGGTGAAGAAGAAGAACTGAAGATGAGAGAATCGTTGGTTCAACCTAAATTGCTAATTGCTAAAAATTAAAATGGCCTAACCTAATAGTCTAAGACTAAGAGTACTGGGCTTGGGAAGTTGGGCTTGGGGGCGATGGGAATGGGAATTAAATTGGGCTGGTCGGCTGGGCACTGGGTGGGTAGATATAGGTAGGGTAAAAAAAATGTCCTTAAAATGTTGGTATATTCGGTATACCGAAGTTTTAAAATTGTAATACTGAAAATCGAACCGAAATACCGAAAAAACCAAAACCGAAATACCCGAATTCATTCGGTTCGGTTCGGAATTCAGTTTTTCGGATTTTATGCCCACCCCTACCCTACTCGGTCAAAATTGGTCATCATATCTTTACCCGATAACTCTTTCATCCTTTCCGGGTAAAGAGCGGCAGTTGTTGATACCCAATTTTTCCCTATATTATTTTCAAAATGCATATATATCTTCAAAATAATGCATGAGCATCAATTAATATTTATCCATAATTTTTGCATTTATAAGGATTTTTAATTAATTTATCCCAGTATTTTATTATATAAACAATTACTAATATCATCACAAACGATTTTATGATAATTTTATTTCTTAATTTTATTATTTATATTTATACTAAGCTTTAATTATTTCATGAATAGCCATAGTTATATTTGTAGGGTTATAATTGCAATAAATTTGCAATAATAGTCCATGTGTGCATAATTACCTTATTTCACAAGAAAATGACATTTTGTATTTTTATAATATTAAGTAATTATTTTAAATCATTTATATGCATCAATAACATTTTTATCATTTATTAACTATTTTTACAAATTATTTTTTTTAATTAATTGGGTATTTAACAAGTAACCTCTTTTAATTTGGTTTAATTTCGGACCTGGCCCAAAATACTACCCTAGCCCAATTAAATAACCCTGATCCATAACCCATAACCCAATTTCTTATTGACCCGCCCCAACTCGGATGGAATCCTAGCCGTCGATCTCAAAAAATCAACGGTCCAGGATCATTTTCCTTTTTAATTAACCCCTAAACACCCTAACCCTAGTCATTCTTCAACCCTGCCGCCCCTGAATCCCTCTTCCTCTCTTCTCTCTCAAACTCTCCCTAACCCTAGCCCGTCGTCACCTGAACCCCTTCAATTCATGGGGTTTCCCTTCGATTTTAGGCTCCATCCGACCTCATATCTCTACTGGTTGTTCGATTTTTTTGGTGTTTGATGGAATCTCAAAGAGATTCAACTCAGACTCGGTCCAAACTCTTCACTTTCTCGATGAACCTACCTGTGTTCATCTCTATGTTTGTGAGTACTGTTATCTTCATGTTTATCGCTTTAAATCTCTGGTTCCAAACCAGACTTTTCTCACCTCTGTCCATTTTTTAAAACCCTAGTCCCTTTGTACTCGAGTCTGTTCAGATCTCTATAGATCTGATATGATTTTGAGTTTATCTGATATTTCTCTTTAAAAATCTTCTATTTTTCTTATTATTAACCGATTTTAGTTTTTCTCTAAAACTAGGGTTTCATATCTTTACGTTTCTGCGAAATATTTCTAAAGAGTTTGAGCGTTTTAACTCCGGTTCTCTTTGTTTGCTTGACTGGTTTTCATATCTATGTTCTAATCACTATGGTTTCTAATCATTTCACTGTTCGTTCTGATATTTTCCCGTTATTCTTTGGCTCTGTCAATTAAAAGAGATCAACTGATTTTATTTGCCTAATTAGGGATCGAAATTATATTTTCTGTTGAAATTGGTATTTCTCTGCGATTTTTACTTATTTTTCCTTATTTGTGACTCATAATTGGTACTACTTGCCTTAATTAGATTACTAGCCTGATTTCTGTGATTTGATTGCTTTAACCGGCCCAGAAATGGTATTTGATTTATTTGTCTACCTTATTAAACCTCAAACTTGGCTGTTAATTGATTCTCCCTAATTTAAGTGGTCTTTCTCGCATTCTGTTGTATTAATTGATTGGGTTTATCCCTAATTAACTGGTTAATTTATTTGCATACCTTATTTGTGAAATATTAATTTTCTTTGCCTTATTTGTTTTACTCTGTTGAATGCTATATAAACCTCCTCATTCTTATCTTTTAAAACACACGGAAAGATACAGAAAAACACCTACACACATAAACTTTCACCCGCACATTCACAACTGTAGTTTTTTCTGTTACTTATATTTGCTGCACTGTATAGGCGACTGAAAGACAAGGCTAGACTCTTGGATTCCACTTGCCTTCACTTTCATGTTTGCTATCTCTTAACTGGTATGCCTCAATTTCTGTTATCATGTTCTCTTCTATGTGCTACCTAGTCAGTTTATTATGAATTTTAATATGTTTCTGTTTTGATATTTGATTCCTAACCATCTTTTTCATCAACCACTATGCCTTAGTTCTCACTATTTTATGTTGTTCCATGTGTTTATAGTAATAGTTTATTTCAGACTTCGATGCTCCTATTTGCTATGTAGTTCCTGTCTATCGCCCTCTCAACTAGCATGCCTTAATTCCTGTCCTGTTCTATGTGCTGATAATTTACCCTAGCATGTTCTTGATCAATTCATGATTTCTGTGTACTTCTTTCAAGATTAATGTGCTTTAAATTTCTACTACCTTTTTCTGTATGGCTGTCTGATTAGTCATTTTAACTTCAGCATGTTTCTCTCTGCTAAATACATGTCTATATGATTCCACCTAGTAATAGTTAATAAATTAAGTCAACTTCAGCAATGTGAAACCTTGTTTGACTCAATTGTGACCATGTTCTGCCTATAATTCAAGTGTTTCCTGCTCTTGTTGTGACTATTGGTACCCATGTCTGAACCAATCTTCTAAAAAATGTGGTTCTGTTCTGTTTGTAATCCTGTAATTTGTTTCTGTTCACTTCTGAAAATAAAATTGTTTTTCTAAAAACTATCTCCTAAATGTATATACTATTTTCAACTTCTACTCTTAGCTATTTAGGGTCCTACCACCCCCAGTGTGAGCACTGCCTAGGGTCCACGAGACTCTTCCAAACTCTGACACATTGGGGCTGGCCTTCCGAGCTTGTTTACAAAACTGTTTTCTTTGAAAGGTTCTGGTGTGAGCATTGCCTGGGGTCCCTGAGGCCCTTGGGAACTTTGACACACCAGAAACCCAATTGTGTTATGAAATGGACTACTGGTGTACTCCATATTTGTTTGAAGGCCTGGTTTCCAGGTTAACATTGGGTCTGCCAAGACTCCCTATAGCATAGTGATTTTTATTATGTAATTCATTTGTATTGGTTTGTAATAATCCTTTTAAAAATAGATATAGGGTTATTAGTAAAAGTTGGGGAGGGACTTTTATATATCTTTGTTGGGTTCAGGCATAAATCATGCCTATAGGTTGTTGTGGTGATTATTTATATGTTTGTCATTAGAAATCATGCCTATAAGACTTATCTCATTATTTGTAATCCTGAATTTTCACACTTTGCATCCTAGAAATCATGTTATTGGTCGTTTATCAATTCTTCATCAAGAACCATGTTTTCAAAATCTCCATGTGTGCATTAGAGATCATGTCTCTAGGATCTTCTTTATTGAACCTGCTTGGCAACTGGTTAACGCCTTTACCCGCTAAGATATCATGCCTATAGAAAATAAGTGTAAAAACAATTTCAACACTTAGATATCATGCCTATAGGAAATACACATAAAATCAGTCTTAACCCTTATACATCATGCCTATAGGAAATAAGTGTAAAAGCACTTTCAACACTTAGATATCATGCATATAGGAAATACACATAAGATCTGCCTGTTAAAATCTGTAACTGGTTTACAACTTAGATACCATGTCTATAGGATTCTGCCCGGCTATCACTTAGACAAGCCTGTAGGATAATTAAGAATTCTGAGTTTAAAACTGTGATTTCTTGCTGCTTGAAACGTGCCCAGATTCAGAGTAAATAACAAAAATAAGTAGGCAAACCGATAGGTACTCATTGCCTCGCTTTAATAAAACTGCTATATATTATTTTTATGCTCATTTACATGTCCTGCCTATAGGATCCTAAATCATTAAAAATTTCTTGTTTGAATAACGTGCATTTGTTGATTATTTGTGGTGTTTAACATGAGCCCCTATTTTCTCTTTTTATGTGATAGTCCAACTTAACTTTTGTTTGCCGCTTAGTTTTCTCATTTTAAGCAACATTGGTGAGTCTAAAACCATCTTAAATCGAGGTCCTAAACACCTCTAGGGACATACATAAGGGACGGGTAGTGCACGCATAAACTACGTACTGGATGATATTAGAACGCTTAGGTAATAATTCAAAAGGGGAGGATAATTGGGTAGTAAAGTAGATGATGACCTGTGTGCTAATGCTATGCGTAACACCTCAATTTGGGAAAAGTTACCGAGTATTGCATGGAAGTGATCCTATAGGCTAATAAACTTAGGACCCCTTTAATTCTCGTTTTAAAGTAATCTCTATTTGTTTAAACTGTTTTATTTCCTTTAAAGGCTAATACGCTTAAATTGAGTTTTGTCGGGACCCACCGTTGTGGACCTCGAGGGGTGCCTAACACTTTCCTCTCGAGGTAATTTTGAGCCTTACCCAATCTCTGGTGATGTAGACTGGTTTCATGAGTTATTTGCTTTAGGTGCCCTAACGCACCTTAATCCGTTAGGTGGCGACTCTTCAAATCCCATACCCCGTCCCAAAAGGAAGGAAGTTGCCCCAAAAATGCTGAAACTCGGACTCTGCGAGGAAAAAGGGGGCGCGACAGTAAATATAACTCAGTAAGATCCTTATACGAGCCGAATGAGCACACTTAATGAGGATGATTTCCTAGTCAACATCATAGCATTGGAGTGCTTTAAAGGAATCAAGATCAAGAAGGCTATATTGACAATTTAGTTATTTAGGCTAGTCTTATAGTTCTTAGTTTCCTTACTAGTCTAATGGTATTTTAGTCATTTAGCCTAAATAACACGCTAGTATAAATAGTCCCTCCTCTCATTTTGAAAGGAAGCTTTTGATGATGGATTGATAAACAAAGACCACCAAACCTTGAGAGGTTTAGGGTATCTTTTATTTCTCTTTATTTACCATGTTTTTAGATTATCTATGTTAAGTTTATCATGTATGAGTTCATGTTCATACTCTTGGACTATCTTTTGTATTTGAATGTTAAATCATTGTTCTAGTTGATATATCTTCTATGGGCTTTAAATTGCATCATATGCTTAGCTTAATCCGTGTTAGTTTTCTTGTTCTTCCTAGATTAGTGTTTATTATAGGAATTCGAGGGGTCTAATTAGTTCATAGTTAGGTTCTTGTCTTTCTCTATTTTAAACCCTAATCTTCTATCTTTTTCATTCTGTGTATTTTTGCATTATCCGTATTTTCGATACGATTCTGTATCAGATCCTTGACCCGCCACTTTGAATACTCTTAGAGCAAATGTTAGAAAATACAAATACACAACAAGCACAGAAATAACATGCACATTAATTTTGTCACCATATAATTACTCTATAAGGCCCAAACAATTATTCAACAACAACACTATATATATCTCAACACAATCAATACTAAGGCCTTGTCATTAACGGCTGTGCAGAAAATTAACCAAACACCCCGACGAGTTCACGACAACATACACAATGTCCCAAATCTATCACGGCGGCATACACGATATATATATATATATATATATATATATATATATATATATATATATATATATATATTAATCTGTGTGAAAACATCCAAAAAATTACTTATTTTGGACCGGAGTGAGTACTTCCTATTTAAGAGTAATAACACTGAACTTCATATACTCCCTCCAGTTCATAATAAGTGACCAATTTACTTTTAGCATGTCCATTAAGAAAATACTAAATTCTATACAAAAATACTTATTATGACTAAACTACCCCTAATTAAATATTTAATGTAAGGAGTAAGAAAACTTTTTAAGGATATGTACATAGGGGTTATTTTATAAAAATAAATTAAATTCTTTTTTGATTACATACTGGACACTTATTTTGAACCAAAATGAAAAAGGAAATTGGTCACTTATTATGAACCGGAGAGAGAGTATTATTCTGTAACAGTGACTTCCAAATTTAATATCTTATGATTGATTGTACAAATAACTCAATAAATGCCTAGTTATTTTACCTCCCAATCATTACCTATTAATTGTAACATAAATAACAATCACCACTCTAATTCCACATACTGGTTACGTAACGTAAGTTTTTAATTTAATTGACAGTGCTTTTGTTCAACCACTGAAAAGTTAAAACTATGCACTTTGAAATTATTATTTTCTCCAATTTTCAAACACGGTAATCATTACCCTCTATTTGTTATATAATGATTGTCTCCTAATTAAAGAAGTAACAATTCTGCAATGTTACTGATTTTTTTGTAACAATATTTCAGTTTCAATTCTTCATTATATCACGATTGATTTCTATCCAGATTCTTAAGCACATCATTGGTATAATGATTGTCCCTTTATTAATTCATTACTGTATGAAAGAATTAAGAATACACATACCTGCTATCTTTTCTACAAGGGTTTCAATCCCTAAATCCTAATTTTAGTTGTATAAGGTTCAGGTCTGTATTATTATTTTCTTTTTGTCCCATCTCTATTATTATCTTACATTATAAATGTTGCTCACTGTATACCTAATTATAATTAGGCCCTCCAATCACTTATTTATTTTATATATTATAAGAACTTTTCTCACACTAACTTAATATTTGACTCATTATCTATAAATAAAATTATGTAGTCTCATAATTTATAAGTATATAAAAAAGTTAAATTATTACATTTGTAATGCCTTAAATTAGAGTTTTCTCAAGTTTGAGAAGCTAGGAATTCTCCTAAAGGTGGGCATACTCAAGATGCCATATGTAATACTGATATCCATATTATCTGTCGATTACCGCCTTTTATTCGTATTAAATATGGATTGAGTCGGATAATTATCTGTTTTGCATTACCCGTTTTCGACCCGCTNGGGGGGGGGGGGGGCGGAAGGGGGTTCACCTGAACCCCATCGCCGAAAAATTACACTGTGTATATAAGTCAAAATCTATTTTTTATCTCTATATATTAAGTTTTGGACCCCCTTAACACAACTCAGAAGTGTAGTTTAGTGGTCAAGGGGCTTCAAAACCTAAGGTCAATAAGTTCAATTCTCACTAGCTACAAAAAAAAAAAAATTGAACCCCTTTCATGAAAATCCTGCCTCCGCCACTGACCCTGTCCCGCCCGTTTGCCCACCCTACCTCATAGTAACCTGTCAAGATGTTGCATATGCAATTAACACTGTCACTCAATTATGTTCACAACTATAGTGAAAACTGGGCAGCGTTGGATAACATCTTGCGCACAATCATGGGTATGTACTTGAAAGGAGCTCATGGATTTGCCATACTGTATTCCAATCGTGGGTATACATTATGAGTGTTTTGCAGGTGCTAATTGGGTTGGATCCAAATTTGATAGAAGATCCATTACATGTTATTGCATCTCTATTAAGCAGACGAGTATGACAATAGCAGAGTGATAGAACTCCTATTGTCATATCCACCCCCCTCCCCCCTCCAACCTCGACTAATTGTAACCATGTTTGTGGTTGCATTACACTATTTAAAGGTGTGGAGAATGTTGGGTTTTTAAGCTATTAATGCTTAAAATAGAGTGAATGGGAAATGAAGGAAAAAATAAAATATTGGAGTAATATTTGAGTTTCTCTCTTTGATTGTCTCATATGGGAAGAGGAAAAGGTTTTTGATAGGTATATAAACAATTGTTCTTCTTCTAGCTCATAAAAAGTTGAGAAGAAGGCAAGCTTTGCGCCGTCGTCTTCGTCGCTCGCTCGGCTTCGGTCAAATGATCTATTGATTAGTTTTTGGACCAAATTTATTTGTTAATTAAGGCTGTAATGTGGGCTGGGCCTAGCCCGGGACCGGCCCAGGCTCGCGACCCATGTGGGCTTTTGGGATAAACGGGCCGGCTCGTGGCGGTCCGGGCCTAGCGGACCTAGGAGCCCATATGGGGTGGGCTTTTCCATTTGAACCGTGAGCCCGAGACTGTTTAGCCCGGGATCGGCAGGCGGGCCTGGGCCGGTTCAACCGGGCCTCACAGCTATTTTTAAAAAAAATAAAAATAAAAATAACAGTTATAACTTTAAAAACTAGCCGTTTGGCTTTTTAAAAAATAGCCATTTGGCTCCCAAACTTTGTTTTTAACCCCAAACTTTTTATAATTACACTTTTTCCTTATTCTCAACTATAAATACCCCCTCATTCTTTCATTTATACTCACAAAATCATCAATCTCTCTCTAAGTTTCTTCTATAATTGCTTACTTTATTATTGCAATTTGTAAAAAATTGTCAAGTTGGTGAATTGAAGTATTCAAGTCTTCAACATTATACAATTTTCAAGAAGTTGTTCGTCAATTCGGTAAACTCGTTCCAACTCTTAAGTTTTAATATTATAGTTTTGTTTGTTTAATTTGTTTTCCTTATAATTAATATGGACTTTTCTTTGAAAAAAAATTTGGTGGTAAGGAAAAATCTAAAATTGGTGAATCTAGTAGGCAAGCTACTACTACTCCCCCGGCCCCAGCTCCCCGACCCAGACATGTTACCCGTCCTCCTCCACCTGTTATTCTTGATAGTGATAACCCTTGTTTTTAATTTACCGATAGTGAATTTATACATGATATTACACCAGGTCAACAATTAAATGATGAATATATGAATGTTCTTTATGGTAATCAAACTATCAATGAAAATGAGTAGGAAAATGATGATTTAGATGAAACGCAACAGGATTTAGATGATACACCTACTAAGTCATGTTGCTAACCAAACTGATAATAATCCAAATGATGCCCCGCCTGACCCTCATGTAGTAACCCCTACTTTTAATAAACAACATTCTAAACGGTGCGAAACATCTCTTGTTTGGCACTTTTTTACTCAACTAAGAGATCAAAATAAGGCTAAGTGTAAAACTTGTGGGCTCTTGATGGCTCATAAATTTACTGGAGAACATGGTGGTATAGGTAGTTTGACTAGACACTTACATAAACACCCTAATAATAAAGCTAGATGGCTTCAAATGAAAGCTAAGCAAGAGGGGACAAGTGTAGGTACTCAGGTTAATCCTAGTACCGGGTCAAATCTAGTTTAACCGAAAATTAACAGTGTTACCGGTGGCATTTTATATTACGATCCAAATAAGGATCGTGAAGAATTGGCAAAAATGGTTACTGTTATGTGCTTACCATATAGTTTTCCCTCTAACCCTCACCTTGTCCATTATATTAGAAGAATTTTTAATCCCACTTATAAAGGATGGCCTCACACAACCGTAAAGGCTGATATTTATAAATATAAACATGAATATGAACAATATTTGCGCCATTTATTTACTCATATTAGTAATCGTGTTTCTATTACTATTGATATTGGCAAGTTAGGTAATGACTATGACTATCTTACTGTTACCACTCATTGGATTGATGAGGAATGGATAATGCAAAAGCGCATTATTGCTTATAGAATAATTAATTCACGTCACAGTGGTAAGTTTATTGCTAACACAGTTACAGATATTTGTAGATATTTTTGCATTAGAGATAAAATAATAGCAATTTCAATGGATAATGCTTCTAGTAACACTAATGTTATAGGCTTGCTTACAACTACACTAAGTCCTACATTTAGTAATATTTTCCATGTTAGATGTATTTGTCATATTTACCATTTAATCGTCGGTGATGGTCTGAAAATTTTAAATGTTGAAATTGCAAAGGTTAAATTCGCTCTTCATTGGCTTTTTTATTCAAACCGTAGAAGTAGAGTTAGAGAATATTTTAAAAAATGTGATGAATTTGGCCTTAGAGAAAGAAAGGTTCCTAAACCTTGTCCGACTAGATGGAATTACTTGTATGAAAGTTTAGTTGTTGCATATGAATATAGAAACCAAATAAGCGCAACGTATAATGCTCGTGTTGGTGGTGATGATGATGATGATGATGATGATGATGATGATGATGATGATGATGATGATGATGATGAGCACCTTACAAATCAAGATTGGACTAATGTTAAAGTTCTTCTAAATTTTTTAGAACATTTTCATGTTGCTACAAATGAATTATCTGGGCAATATTATGCTACTATTTCTAATTGTTTAGTTTATATTTCAGCACTTGCAGATTTATTTACTCAATTTTCAGAGGGTGGGGTAATTTACCAATGTGCTATTCAGGAAATGAAAGATAAGTTTAAAAAATATTTTTTCTCTATCCCCCTTCTTTACGGTGTTGCAGTCATGTTAAATTCTACCATGAAATTAGGAGGTCCTCACTATTGGTATAGTTAAATTTATAAGGCTTTATCACTTTCACCTGAGGAATTTGCTACACTTGCAGATGAAAAAGCCTCAATTAAATTAAATGCTCAAACAATTTATAATGTTTATCAACTTGCCTTAGATCATGCTAGACCAAATGTTCCAACTCCTACCTCGTCTAATTCGCAGTCATCTAAAAGAACTGCGGGACTAAAATCATTTAGTTCTTGGACGGGGTTCAGGGGTTCTCAAGGTGATAATATTGGTGATAGTTCACAACTAAATGAGCTTCAAGCAGGGACTTGAATCAGAGAATCCCGATGGCACCTTCAATGTTTTGGAATGGTGGAAGGACAAAGAAAAACACTATCCGGTTCTTTCAAGGATGGCTCGAGATATTTTAAGTATTCAAGCTTCAACAGTGGCATCGAAGAGCGCTTTCAGTCAAGAGAGACTTCCAATCGGTGATCATAGAGCGTCTATGAGGGAGAGCTTGGAAAACTTAGTACTCTTCAGAGATTGGATCCGTTCGGAAAGAAGAAATTTTGGACTTGCTGAATAACAACCGGAGATAGACGAAGCTTATGAAGAAATGCTAACAGAACTTGCGGAGGATGCTGCTTCTCCCGGAAGCGGTGATGGACAAGCTTCTTTTCCGCCACCACCAACAGAAATTCCTCCGAACCTTTTTTTCTTCTTCTTCTTCTTACCCTTTTTGAGCCAAGGGTCTATTGGAAACAGCCTCTCTATCTGCATAAGGTAGGGGTACGGTCTGCGTACAGACTACCCTCCCAGACCCCACATGTTGGGATCAAACTTGGTCTGTTGTTGTTGTTGTTGTTGTTGTATTAGAGATAATATGTAGATTAATATGTACTTGTAGTTTAGAACAACATATTGTAGAGAGAGAAGGTGTGACTTCTCTCTAAAAAAAGTTCTTTTCATCCTTTAACTTTTCTGACATGTCAACTCCTTTCCCGGTCCCGGATTAACAGTTCTTAATTAACATGGGAGAAAAGGTTTCATTTAAAGTAGGGATTAAATCCTTTGGACTCACAGATATTAGCAGTGGTCTTTACAGGTGGTTTGTTCGTACAGAAAATAGTGCTCGCTTTGTCAGCAAAATTAAGATTGATGAAGATAATCTACGATAGATATGCGACAATTTAAGACAGGCTTCCAGAGGTTCAGGAGATCTTTACAGAAGGTGGGGTCGTAAACAGCAGAATTTAATACACAGGGTCTACCAGAATTACAACATTTATGGGCGTTACATTCGAATTGAGAAATGGGTTGGTGATAGGAAATCAACAGTCATTATTCCGGAGGCAGAATACAACTTGGGTTGGTGCGACGTGACTGATAAAATCACCAAATTTCTGGGGAACTATAACCCAGTCCTTCATAGATTCACTCCACCGGAGAAATCCTTCATTCAAGCTGCAAAATTACAGGAATGGTCGACAATGGAAACCCAGGTCAATGCAGAAGCAACAAATATGCAGTTCCTCTCTTGCTGCCTAGTGGGTGTCTTCAATGATTCCTTCTGTCATAACCCATCGACGGAGACACTGCAAAAATGGTTCACTACTAGGTGGTCGGTAACGGCTGGCCTGAGAGTTGCTTCTCTTGCTCACAACCTTTTCCTTTTCAAGTTTCCTTCTTCAAAGGAGGCGGAGAGGGTCAAATTTGGTGATTGGTTTTGGAATGGTAGACGTCTTTATTTAGATTGGTGGTCGCCGACCTTGAACCCTAAAGTTTCAGAGGAAAATTCAGGTCACAGATGGATAAGGGCTTTTGGTATTCCATTGCATGTGTGGTCTGAAAAAACCCTAAGGCTCATAGGAGATGAGTGTGGTGGCTATATAGATGCTGATGAAGATACGAAGAAGAAGAGTAATATGCTCTGGGCTCGCATATGCATCAAGGATTCAGACACAGACCCTCTTTGCAAGATCAATTTGGCTGTGGGTGATATGAAGTTTGAAATCTCCATTATTTCTGGTTGGCACGTTAAGATTGCCGGCGATGGAAAGGACAAAAGGTCTCACTTGAGAGACCAAAGGTCCAATGAATTATTCTCTTGGAAACCCACGCTAGTGGATTTAAATTTTGAATCCAACTCCCAAGATGGGCCTTCTCTCAAATCGGCCCATTCTAATGTCATAAAGCAGGCCAGTCCCCCTTTCTTAATGGGCCACCAATACTACTCAAAGGAAAAGAGAGGAAAGAGGACCATCTCTTTCACTAATAAGAAAAATCTTATGGAGTGGAGGGCAACTGGGCCGGCCCAACCCCAACAGCAACCAAAAGCCCAAGTTATGCCTTCTCAAAAGACCGATCCAAAGCTGCAGTTATGTATCATTAAGGGCAGTTCTGAAGACTCAGAACAAGGCGATGAAGAAGCAGATGATGAAGTTGAACCCATGCAATCTCCCTCTCTCTATCCAAATCTCTCTCTTCTTACCCTAATATCTCCATGGTCAGATTTAATGACTCTGATGTGTCTTCTCTTCGGGGCAGTGAACAAATTTTACCCCTGCCATGGTCTGAGGGGAATTCTCACAGACAGCTTTCAATCAACACACCTCAGGTCATTGAGACTTCTCACTGGACCAAAGTTGTTATGACCAAAGCATGCAAGGCTTTCAGGGTCCACATCGTAGGCTTCGAGCACGAAATCTTTGATATGATTATTAGAATGGAGCATAAAAGACAAGCCCAAAAGCGACTTCAAAGGGTGAAGGAAAACGGGGTGAAGAAATCCAAGAGGAAAGGGGTAAAAGAAGTCAAGAAGCTGTTATGCAATGTCACATATGAAAAGGGCGAAGGATCAGTTAGGGGCAGGTATCACAAGGCTTTCTCATAATGAAAGCAAAATTAATCAGTTGGAACATTTGTGGGCTCAATGATATGAGCAAGAGAAGCACCATAAAATCCCTTATCAGAAAATGGAAGCCAGATTTGTTGTGTCTACAGGAAACAAAAACAGAAAATTGTTATGTAGCCGTAGTTAGAGATCTTTGGGGTTCAAGATGGGTAGGATGTGCAGAATTGAAGGCTAGTGGCAGAAGCGGAGGAATCATCATTATATGGGACAAAAGGCAATGGTCTTGCATTGAATCTCAACAAGGGAAATACTCAATTTCTGCAATGATGGAGGGGGTACAATTTGATTTCAGATTCTGTTTCATAGGGATATATGGCCCACACTCAAACTGGGAAAGGGTAGAATTCTGGGACGAACTAGCAGCAGTTAGAGGATTATGGAATGATAGTTGGGTAATAGGTGGAGATTTTAATGTATGCCGCTTTGATAATGAAAGACTTAATTGCACCAGGAGATCAAGGGCTATGAAGGTTTTCTCTGACTTCATTCAAGACATGGGGCTGGTGGACCTTCCCTTACAAGGAGCTCTCTACACATGGGCTAGGGGAGATAACTCTTTGCAGGCTTCTAGAATTGATAGGTTCCTAATTTCTTCTGAGTGGAATGACTCATTTGGCTCGGTTCATCAAAGGGCCCTTCCCAAAATAGTGTCAGACCACAGGCCTCCAGTTCTAGAAAGTGGTGATTGGAATGCTGAATCATCCTACTTCAAATTTGAAAACATGTGGCTCCAACATGAAGGGTTTGGAGACTTGATCAATCAATGGTGGCTGGGATATGTGGTGAACGGCTCCCCAGATTTTATTTATCTCAAAAAAATGAAGCTACTTAAGAAGGATTTGGTTAAATGGAACAAGGAAGTATTTGGCAAAATTAGCACAAGAACTCATAAAGCCTTGGAAGAACTGCTACAAATGGAGCACGCAACCGAAGGAAGTCTACCAACACAAGTTGAATCTGTCAAAATCTTGCGGTTGAAAATGGAGCTGCAACAGTTAGCAAAAGCTAAAGAGATCTCATGGAGACAAAAGTCTAGATGCTTATGGTTGAAGGAGGGCGACAGGAATACCAAGTACTTTCAAAGAATGGCCAACTCAAATAGGAGATACAATTGTATTGACAGGTTGCAAATAGGAGATGATATAATTGAAGACAAGGAACAAATTAAAAGTGGGATACTGGATTTCTACAAGGAGCTTTACTCTGAGAATGAAAGCTGGAGGCCCAGTGCTACTTTTGAAGGACTGGGAAGACTGAACTCTGAACAAAAGGAAGTTTTGGAAGCTCCCTTTGAAGAAGAGGAAGTAGTAAATGCAATCAACAATTGTGCACCTGACAAGAGCTCTGGACCAGATGGACTGAACATGGACTTTTATAAAAAATGTTGGGATACTATAAGGCAGGATGTCATGGGGACTCTTAATCACTTTCACAATCACTGTCACATGGTCAAGTCTTTTAATGCCTCATTCATAGCACTTATTCCTAAAAGGAAAGGAGAAATCCATCAGCCTCATTGGAAGTGTCTACTAGATTGTGGCCAAAGTTCTGTCAGAAAGACTTAGAAGGGTAATGGGAAACCTGATCTCAGGATTTCAAAATGCCTTTTTAAAGAGGAGACAGGTTTCAGATGCTGCACTTGTTGCAAATGAAGCCTTAGATTGGAGACAAAGAACTGGAGAGCCTGGACTCCTATTCAAGCTTGATATTGAGAACGCATTTGACAAAATCAACTGGCAATATCTCATTTCAATCCTACGACATATGGGATTTGGGGACAAATGGATCAAATGGATCAAATTTTCTTTCTCAATTGTCAAGTACTCTATCCTAGTGAATAGAAGCCCGGTTGGTTTTTTCTCTCCTAAGAGAGGAATAAGGCAGGGAGATCCCTTATCCCCCTTTCTATTTATCCTAGCAATGGAGGGTCTGAGCTTTATGTTGGAGAAGGCCAAACAAATGCTTTGGCTGAAAGGATTTGATATTGGCAATAGACCAAAGCTCTCTGTCTCTGTATCACACCTTCTATATGCAGATGACACTCTTATTTTTTGTGGGGCAGATGAGTCCCAAGTACAACATCTAAATATCACCTTAATGATCTTTGAAGCATTGTCTGGGCTACACATAAACATGTTAAAAAGTGTCATCTATCTTGTTAACTGTGTACCAAATATGAAGGTGTTGGCTGAGATCATGAGTTGCAATACAAGTTCATTTCCAACCACTTACCTAGGCTTTCCATTGGGGGCTAGACATTTATCAACTGAGGTGTGGAGTGGGGTTATTGAAAATTTTGAGAAAAGGTTGGCTTCCTGGCAGCAACAATATCTTTCTTTTGGTGGAAGACTAACACTTATCAGTAGTGTTCTGGATAGCTTACCAACCTATATGATGTCTCTATTTCCCCTTCCAGTTAAAGTTCGAAAGCAGCTTGATAAACTTAGGTGCTCTTTTCTTTGGGAAGGCAATTCCAAAGACCTTGTGAAATGGGATAAGGTAATTATGCCCAAGCCCCTTGGAGGCCTAGGAGTTAAAGATTTGTCACTGCACAGTAAGAGCATGTTGATGAAATGGTTGTGGAGGTACACTCAAGAAGAAACAAGTTTATGGAGGGATGTAGTACAAGCTAAGTATGGTAGGGACAGCCATTGGTGCTCCAATATGGTTACTATACCTTATGGCTGTGGGCTATGGAAGGGTATCAGAAAGTTGTGGAACACTTTCACCAGAAATACAACTCTCCAAGTTGGCAGTGGGGAACATATCCTATTTTGGAAGGAACATTGGTGTGGTCAAAGTACTTTGAAGGATGCTTACCCAACTCTTTTTTCAGTTGCAACTAACTCAAACTCTACAATTGCCCAAAACTGGGAGGAGAACACTTGGAGCCCAAGACTAAGGAGAAACCTGAATGACTGGGAGATAGAGGATCTGCTAGCTCTACTTGGCAGCCTGCAGAACATCCCAATTAACAACCACGACAGAGACAAGCTTAGATGGGGCAACAGTAGAGGGGGTACCTATTCAGTCAAAGAAAGCTACTACAACTTGAGCTCTAACAAAGTTTTAATTGACCAGCGGCCATGAAAAGTAATCTGGAAGACAAAAATTCCCCCAAAAGTCAGCGGTTTCTGTTGGATAACACTACAAGGTGCTTGCCTAACCCAGGATAACCTTCTCAGAAGAGGTTTCCAACTAGCCAACAGATGCCATATGTGCCTTAGCAACCATGAAACAATCAATCACCTGTTCCTACACTGTACAGTGGTAACATACATTTGATCGATGTTTTTTTCCACTTTTTGGTCTACATTGGACTATGCCTAGGGATGTCAGGGATGCCTTTGTGAGTTGGAGCTCCTGGAAAGTTGGGAAGACCGTCAAGAGAATCTGGTCTATGGTTCCTACTGTTATTTTGTGGTGCATTTGGACAGAGAAGGAATCAAAGATGCTTTGATGGCATTTCAACTGTCAGGCACAAACTTAAGGCTAGATGTTTAGTTTTACTTTTTTGCTGGGTGAACCACACCCATGTGTATAACCCTGACCTTTTCTTGGACTTTATCAGCTTTCATAGTATTGTAATAGGTTTTTGTCCTTCCTAGGAGCTGATATCTCCTTTTCTTTTGTAACCATTGCATCTTCTGGATGCCTTTTAATTCAACTTACTTCATCAAAAAAAAAAGATTATATGTAACTTGTATTTTGGCACATTTTGATTAGTTTTTTTTTTCCTTTAATGGTGGTATTAGTACCTTGTTGTGCTCATTCCATTGGGGGAAGGAAGACTAAGAAAGATATTGTCATTTTCTTAATGTCGTATTAATAAAAATTATAAGGCATTTCCTTGAATATTTCTTTAAATTTTTTTTGTGTTTAAACTTGAATTACAAGATTTAAGTCATGATTATATAATATAATTTACAATAAACTACCTCAGATAATATAATATAATTACAATTAAAAAAAAAATTGCCAACGGCTATAATTTCAAAAACCAGCCGTTTGGCTTTTTTCCCCCAAACTTTGTTTTAACGTCAAACTTTTTATAATTACATTTTTTTCCTATTCTCAACTATAAATACCCCATCATTCTTTCATTTTTACTCACAAAATCATCAATCTCTCTCAATCTCAAACTCAAATTGAAGTCTTCAAGTCTTCACTCATCTCTCATTTCTCAAACTTAAATTCTCAATTCAAGTTAAATCATGCCCGGTGATTCTAGAGTTACCCCATTTGTTCGGGAACACTATAATGTGGTAGAAGAAAATGAAGAAACTTACACGATAACGTGCAAGTACTGTGGTCAAGTCTTCACTCGGCGTGCAAAGTTGGAGGGCACGGGCCCTTTAAGGAGGCATACAATAAAGTATTGTCAAGCGCGTCCTCAAGACAATCGTATTTAAGATTCTAAGTTTATTTCAAACAATTTGTGTTATTTTAAAATTATTAGACGTATTTTGCTTAATGTTGTAGTTTGTTAGATTAATTTGAAGTATTATTAATTTATTATGCAATGGTAAGTGCAAGTTTAAATATCTCTTTACTATTTTTTTTTGTTTAAATTTGAATTACAAGTTTTAAGTCACAAGATTTACAAGAAATTGCCTTAGATAAAAAAAAAATAAAAAAAATAGCCCGGAACATTTAGGCCTGTGGGCCCGCCCCCACTTAGCCCGGGCCTATATGGGCTTAGGCCCACAGTGGGCCGGTTCCACCCATTAGAATCATTGGCCCTGGACCGCTTGAGCCCAGCCCGTTTGGCCCAAGCCCGGCCCACATTACACCCTTATTGTTAATAAGTAAATATTAACAGAAATAATATTAAATATTCGTTTTAATAACAAAATATTAATATTAAAATAAATATTAATATTAAATTCAATTCAGTTATCCATTTTTCAGTTTCTGTTTTTATAACAGAAAATTAACTACCTCTTCAATTTTCCTCTTTATTGTTGAGTAAATAGCCATTTATGTTATGACATTTATGCTATGGCCTTTTTGCAAAAACAACCATTCTGAAGAGTTGCACCTCTTCAGATTTCAGCCCAACGTTGGCTATAAATACAAGTCCATTCTCTCGGATTTTCCATACGAATTTCTGAGTTCTCTCCTTTCTTCTGCATATTTTAACTTCAAAGAAAGCAACAGTAAGTGTGATTTGCTACCGAACTTTGTGTTCGCTGAAACACTGGGGTTTGAAGTACCACTACACCAGTGTGTAATTCGTTCTATCCTAGGAGGAAATAATCCATAACCTTGGGTACTAGGATGAGATTAAATTACTTAAGGAAACACTGTGAATTCAGTGGGCTCGAATTATTTTTTATTTCGTTTACATTTCTGTTTGAATATTATTTTATTATCTCCAGAATTATTTTACAAATACAGTATAGTAACATAGAATAGATCGTCACCGAAATCAGCACAATGAGTAATAGAATAATTATTTCTATTACTCATTTTAAATGCTCGATATGATATCAGAATAAGTAAACGAGGAATAAGAAATACATAACATAAAGAATGTGAGGTGTGTTGAAACACACTCTTAAACGAATGAATGACTGGCATTGTGAATGAGAGAAACACTCTTCTCAAATTATAATAGACTTTTTACCAATTTTGGAAGTGGAACAACGTTCTTATTTAAAGAATATAATAGTTAATAGTGGAGGAGAAAAGCAGTATCATTCTAGAGATGGAAACAGCTAAATAAACCAAGAATGTTTTGCAGCGTACAATTTGAACACATCCTTTCTAGTGCAAAAATGTAGGAGCAGGTAAAACTTGCTGTCACTTAGTGAATGAATAAAATTCATATTTCTCTAGCTACTGAAGCATTCTAGTTTTAAGTGATTTATACTCTGTTCAAAGTAGTACATGTATATTCTTCTATTTCTTGCTGAATTACCTGTTCAATATATGCATATGCGATCACTTCTTCCATTGAGGCAACCTCTGCACCACCACCTGTACATATCATCGAAATTCTATTGCATGAGAGAGCGCTACAAGTGCACGCAGTCACAGTTGTTCATTTTTAGTTGTTTACCCACATGTTTAGGACATTGAGGTGATAACAATGTCTGACATGAATTTTCTTGTAGTGAAGAGGTATTAAGTTTTATTCCATAAAAGAATTCATAATTATCTGGAATACGTATAAATTTACGTTGAATGATTTTGAAAACATTGAAATCCAAGGAACGCAGCTAAACAAGTTCATAATATAATTCGGATACCTTTCCAGAGTTTTCCTTATTTCCAACTATAGTTTGGCAAGCCAATCTCCATGACTCGGGTTTCTGCACAGTTATGAAAAATGAATGAGCAAGTCTTTGTAAAGATTAAGAAAGATAAGTACCATCATAACCATCTTCATAAGATCAAAAAGAAAAAGTCTACTCGACCTGAAACAAGTTGGTCCCAAAAAAGAAAAATTGATACTCTCTGAAACAGCCTTAAAGACTTGATCGTTCAAAATCGAGTGATTCAACATTTGGGAAGAAAAGTTTAATGTGCTTAATAATGTGAAAAGAATGTGATAGAAGAGAAGCTAAAAGCATATAAGAGAGGCATGTAGAGCCCAATACCTTCTTTAGGTATCGGAGTTCTGTATTTGTTCTCTCATTCAGTAAATCCTTTCCATCTATGATCTGCATCACGGGGAAATTTGGGAAGTGATACAGTCAATATCTTCAAAAATAAGAAGCTTTCCAGCAATAGCTCATAAAAGAAGCAAAAGGCATTGTCACCATTAGGTAACGTAAAGCTCACTACCAATAGTTCAGCAGTAAGCTATCAATCTGCTAATTCAGATATGCAAATGAAAAGTCCAACTTTTGTCCAAAATGTTTAAAATGCGTAGCACTATAAACTAATGCATCATTCATCTATAATGTAAGAGCAAAAGCATAAAATGCTGAGAAGGCTTAGTAGGGCTGGAACCTACAATATCAACGCTATGAGCGGTACGTTTCAACCACAATATAACCAGCAAATAATCTTGTTTGGATATTTAGATGCCTTAATTAACTTCCATATACATATGAATGTCATCCACAGAAAAATTCCTAGAGTGCTAATTAAGACCCATAACTAACAAGAATATGGAGAACCATAGACTTATACCTCAACAATACAAGTACCACAGCTTCCACCGCCTCCACAATTCATCACCTTTCCCTGCCAAAAAGTAGATATCGTGTTCAAGATCAAAATGAGGTGCAACAATAGAACGTCTAGACAGAGTACTGAAAAAGCTGCAGTCTTTGATTCACTTGAAATTTCACTGCATTTAATTTTCTATATGCTCAAATTTCATCCCACAAATGATTTCTAGCAGTGCAGATATCTTTGCTGCAACATTATCGTGTAGCGCCTACTTATGCATATGATCTTGAATGATATTGCTAAAGCATCAACACATTCTTATAAGCAGTTTTAACAATGACGATTGGTAATCAATTGTTGTTTGAATCCTGTCTAAACAAGAACAAAGTTTGTAACAAATTAAATACATTTTCAATCCTCTTCACTGCCCACTTAAATTTTCACTTAAAATTCTTTATAGAAGTTACTCAAAGTTCATTATTATCAACATCATATTAGTCGATAGATTGTTATTACTTCAGAATTGATCACATGACATTTCCTTTAAAGGAAATTTCATGGAATTGATAGTTCCTTACATGTTTTAATTAAGAAAAGACTAAATTAAAAAGTGGTAATTAAGCCAATTAAGTATATTACTCACATAAGCAGCATACAATTCCATCTTATTCTCCGACATAATGTTCCTCAGGAGCTTTTCACCACTCACTGCTTTTGCTTTATCCATTGGATACTTGCCGTTTTCATCTGGTTTTGGCTGCATAATTAAAACACCAGCAGATATCAATAACAAAACAAAGAACCAATTAAAAACAATTAGCACAATATTGAGAACGTAACCCTCTCGCACTTACCCCGACGAACTCAAGTTCAATTTCAGGTTTTGTGGTAGTTGATGAGGAGGCAGCTTCCGGTGAGCTGCTGCTGGTAGCGCAACAAATAGAAATAGGTATTCTTTTAGGAGGAAGATAAACGACGGCTTTACTATGGCGGTTTTGGGTGAACTCCGGTGGCCGGAATGTTATTGAAGTGGACAGGTTCGTTGCAGCCATGCTCTACTCCAATTGGAACATGCAGTAAGCAAACACGTATCCACATCTGCTCCCTTTACTTGTACCCTTTACTGGGGCCACTCTTCTTTCTCTATAATCTCTTATTAGCCTTGTGGTTGCAAATTTTTTGACATTTTGTTTCATTATAATTTATTTGTCGTTTGGCAGGTGTGTAACAATAATATTATGTTGAGATTATTTTTTATTGATAATTTTATTTGATATGCATTGTATAATTTTAAAAGAAATATTCTTTAGTTTGTATTTAGAAAAGGTTACGAAAGGACAGTTATATCTTTATACATACTTATTCATGTGTTAAAAACTATGATACTGTTAATATTGTAGTTTGTTATGTATAAAAATAGTATTGAATAGGGTGTATAACTAATATATACATAGCTGAAAAATACTACTATCAAATAAATATTAATAATATCAAAGAAATACATATATTATTTTTTCTAATACATCTTATCGAACGACCACTTACGGTTTGGTCCTTTTCTGGGAAACGAAATTCCCTTTTGAATTTCGTAGAATCCACAAATTTTGCGAGTTGAGTTATCAATTCTATTGTTATATTTCCGCCAGCCGAGATAGTTAAGTAAATTTACTTCGACCCAACAGCGAGTGAGGTCACCTTTCAATAATTTCACCTATAAATAAGAAAGAAAATATAAAAAATTTAATTGAAAAAGAGAAGGTGCTATTTGGTTAAAATTGGAACGAAAAAGAGCATTTGAAGTTGAAGTAGAAAAAAAGTACAAGTACTTTGGAGTTGTAACTAGCCGACCGGAAAGATTTATTTTCATGTACAATTACTTCAAGTCTTTTCAGTTTAAGCTTGAGATTACTTTTGCAATCACTCCATAAGGAAGCAAAGGAATATGATTCTCAGAATGTGAATTTCGTAACATTTGCATCAAACCAGACCATTAATATCTCTTCAAAGTATCAAGTGCGAGTCAAAAGTACCAATATTTTCTGATTAACAACTTGTTCTTTTTTTTAACAATTCCATCATCGTGATGGAGGAGTTAAGGCATGACTCCAACCTGTATATATATATATATCAAAAATTATAATTATACGGAGGAGGACATAGACCTTGACCTCCAGAACAGTGACGTAGGTGATTGGACTCGCCCTATGATGCATAATTGGCCAAAATACATTAGACAGGTTAAGAAGAAGGTTGTGATTCCTCCGATAGTTTGTAGCAACACACATGGATGCTATGTACAAAAAGATGCTAGAGAGGAGCTTATTGCTAAGTGTCGTCATTGATAACGAATTTGTTCTTCTTTTGTTTGAATCTGAAGTTAGGTATCCCATAACCTTCTAACTTCATTGAAGCTCTAACATTCATAGGTAATGATACAGCCTCATTGAAGATAGAAGCAGGTTTGGATTCTTCACCCAAGTTAGCAAGCATGTCAGCAGAGTTGTTTCCTTCCCTCAAGGTGTGGCAAAAGACATAGTTACGATCCTTAGTCATGGTTTGAATCTGCTCAATAATATCATTGAATCTCCAGGGTGGTTTCTTGATTCTTTTGATCAAGTTTAGAATACTCGTCGAGTCAAATTCGACTCTAACATTTGTGAGGCCCATTGTAATACACATTTTGATGTCTCGCCTCATAGCTTTAGCTTCCGCAATATTGCAACTACAATCTCCATAGAATTCTGCAAAAGCACCCATCAACACACCATTGTGATCTGATAAGACTACCACCACCTGCCGAGCCTGGATTACCCTTGTTGCAACCATCAGTATTGATTTTAAACCAATTTGTTGGAGGTTTATGCCAATATACGATCTGACAGTGGATAGCAGGGGAGAGCTTCTCAATTTTACTGTAATTATCATGCCACATGTTTGTCAATTGAAAATCTGGGAAACTCGTATGGATAAGCATATGTATCATATTGATCACTTGCTGGATGATGAAGCAATGTGACATGTGTTTTTCATCAAACCTAGCCGAACATCTATTCTTCCAAATCTGCCAGCATATGATTGAAGGAAGGCATTGAAGTACTGCCTTATGGACTTCATTTTTGGGCTTAGTCAACCACCACCTCATAACTCTTTGTCTTACCTGGCCTTGGACCAAATTAATACCACAAGAGTTATAGAAGAAAGACCAAACTAAGTTGGCAATATGACTTTCACTGAGGAGGTGGTCAGTGGATTCCTCATAGTGGTTAGTGAAGCAACAGTGGCATATGGAGGCAATATTTACCCCATATCTTTTAATAGCAACCTCGGTTGCTACCTTATCCAAAAGGACTCTCGACATAAAAAAGGAGACTTTAAAAGAAAGCTTTTTATTCCAAACAGTAATACCTGTAAGAGTAGTTCCTCACTTAGATCTCAGTGTGTGCCACGCAGATTTACAAGAAAATTCCCCTGAAGGATCCGGGGTTCAAATGGGTATGTCTTCTCTATTGATGTTGAAAGGGATGGTTTTGATGGAATTGACTACGTGCAAAGGGAGAATTCTCCTCAGTTTACTCTGATTCCAATCATCGTGAACGTAGAAATCCTTTATCATAGCTCTTTTAGGAGTCCTGCTATTTGAACCAGATGAGCTAGAGGTCCAAAGTCGGTCCAAGAGTCCCACCAGAATGATATTTCCCCCCTTCCAAGCCTCCATGAAATATAAGGTTCCACTTTGTCTTTTATGTCCATCATTCTTCTCCAAGTATGATATTGGTCGGGAACTTTCTTTCTTGCAACAGGATGGAACCTTTTACAGTACTTAGCTTCGAGAAAGTCTTTAAGAAGAGAATTTTGAGTTCTGAATTTCCACCATAACTTAGCAGAGAATGCATCACATGTGTCTGTGAGAGATCTGAAGCCAACTCCCCCTTCCTCTATTGGGCATTGCGAAAAGAAGCACCTTACGATGTTCATGACCAATTGGATCATGACATACCAGTAGGTACCAGAGGAGACGTTCATTGTTCATGGAGCACTCGGTCGCCTGGCAGACTAGAAAAAATGAACAAAAAGTAGTTAAGTCACCTTCAGGCTTTCTTATTCCAGGAAAGATGTCTTTCCAAGCAATCTAGTGCTTCTTTTTCTTGTTACCATCCATACCCCAAAAGAAGTTGGAGGTGATCTTCTCAATATGGTAGAAAGTCGTCTTAGGTGGGTGAACTGCTGATAGGATATGGAGTGGGATAGCCTGCAAAGCAGATTTAATAAGAACAACTTTGCCACCATATGATAGGAATTAACTTGCCAGCCTTGGAGTCTTTTTGCTATGTTAGCCACCATGTTGTTGAAGTAAACGACTTTTTTTCTCCCAATGTAGATATGACATCCTAAGTATTGCATTGGAAACTTGCAATGCTTGAAACCGGTGATCTGCATGATTTGGTTGATTCTTGGATCATTATCTTTGAAGTTGACATAGAAACCAGATTTAGACTTATTTACTAATTGTCCTGAGATCTCTTCATAGGTCTCCATCTTGTCCATCATCATCTTCAAGGATTCCGGATGAGCTGAGGAAAACAAAATTGTATCATCAGCATAACATAGATGAGATATAATAGGACTACATTATCTATCGAAAATGGGATAAAATCGTGATTGCTTAATGATTCCATTAATCTCGATAGAAGTTCAGGCCCAATAAGAAAAGGAGAGGGAGATAGAGG
This sequence comes from Nicotiana undulata, assembly GCA_005239495.1. Classification (NCBI taxonomy): domain Eukaryota; kingdom Viridiplantae; phylum Streptophyta; class Magnoliopsida; order Solanales; family Solanaceae; genus Nicotiana; species Nicotiana undulata. Next base: position 83,226 of record ML253839.1, on the reverse strand, counting down.
ATCCCCTTGTCTTATACCCCTAGTAGAATTGAAAAATCCATGTCCATTTCCATTAATATTTACAGAGTACCAGACATTAGAGATAAGTCTCCAAATAATATCAATCCAGGTTTCGTTAAACCCAAAGTGCCTCATAATATTTCACAAGTATTCCCATGAGACTCTGTCATATGCTTTAGCCATGTCTACTTTTAAAACCACATTCCCATGAATGGAGGGCTTTGTAATATTATGGACCATATATTGAGTCATCGTAATATTTTCAGTTATGGATATCCCCTTGATGAAACCTGTTTGATAAGAAGAGATCAGCTTGTTCATGAGGAGGCTTAGCCTTTGATTCACTAGGCTAGATATAATCTTGCAGGAGAAGTTGCTAAGACTAATAGGCCTTAATTCATTGAAAACTTGAGGGTTGTCCACTTTAGGAATGAGGATCAGGCATGTGTGAGTAATTGTCGTTGGAATTTGGTTACCTGCAAAGAAATCAAAAACCATTAGTAATAGGTCCTCCTTAATAATGTCCCAACAGATAAAATTTTCCAGAGAGCCCATCTGGCTCGGGTGCACTGGATGGGCACAACTGCTTTCAATTCCTCCATAAAAGGATTAGTAGTGAGATCTGCATTGTCCATTTCGTTAATTACTTTAGGTATACAATTAAGGATAGAGAAATTGGATTCAGTATATTCTTTAGTAAATTGATCCTGAAAAAAGGATACAGCTTCATTGGTAATATGATCATCTCCTTCAATCCAGTTGTCATCATTAATTCTGATCTTCTTGATAGTCAACCTCTTCCTTCTTCCCTTGAAAATGGAGTGAAAGAAATTAGAATTAACTTCCCCTTCCACAAACCATTTGATTCCAGATTTTTGCTTCCATATTGACTCTTCATTTTCATAGGCCCTGATAAGGAGAGCATTAATACGGTTAAGCTCGGCTCTATTGTACTCATTGTTGTTTGTAGTGATCTTCTGCTCCAATTCATCCACCTTCTTCTCCAGATCTTTAACATTGTCAAAAATATTTCCAATAGATGTCTTAGACCAGTGGGATAGGCACTTGCAAGTATTTTTAAGTTTCAGGTGGAATTTCCACATAGTGGAGCCGTGAACCTTGATATCCCATGCTTGTTTTACCACCAACTTTCTTCGTTAGTCCAGAAGTCTAAGAATCTAAAATACTTGGTAACGGGTTGGGAATCGTTCTTGGCAATGGTAAGGAGGGGGGAATGGTCGGATCCTGTTTTGATCAAGTGATTGACATTAGTAGAATCATAATTGTTCATCCAGTCTTGGTTCACCAACACCCTATCAAGCCTTTTCCAAACTCTCTTGTTAGGAGCCCACCCATTGCACCATGTGAATTGTGAGCCTGAAAAGCCTGGGTCAATGAGGTCACAGTCCATGATGAAATGTATCATAGGCATGCTCTTGGACATTCGATGAAGGTTGCCGCCCTGTTTTTCGCTTGGATCAATAATACAGTTAAAGTCGCCTGCAATATACCAAGGTAGCTTGTAGTTCTGAGAGATATACCTTAGATTATTCCATAGTTGTTCTCTCAAAACAACCTCACATTTTGCATAAACTGAAGTGACCAGGATGTTCGATCCCATCCATTCGATGATACAAGTAATTTGCTGATCAGACTCCTTCACCACATTACAATTCAACTCATTACTCCAAAGATCCATATTTGGCTATTGGTATTGGCATAAGCTTTGCCATAGCCCAGAATTGTCCTAAACTTGTCTAGTTGGTCTGCTTTGTGAAAAGGTTCACTAATAGCAATAAAAGGAAGATTTTGAAGTGGGATAATTTGTTTAAGTCTATCAAGAGCACCACTAGAACTGATGATTCTACTATTCCAGTATAGGGACTTAAACATCAAAATCAATTGGAGAGGTTTTGCTCCTGTGGTATAACCACATCTTGTTGATAGGTGAATCTGCCACCTCTTCCTCTTGAGTTGTGTCTGCCCCTGAAAACATTACTTTTGCCTCTTCCTCTACCTCTAGGAGATAAGTGATTTCTTTCCACAATATTATCCATTTCCGAGCTTACATTTACCTCCACTAGAGCATTAGAGTTGAAGGTTTCAATAAGTTAGGCAGCCATCAGTAGTGTGATTTATAGGTTGGTCCTCATTCTGAAAACTTTCATTATCTACACTTTCAAACTCATCAGATTCTTCAGTGCTCATTTCAACCTCATAGTCACCATATTCTGTGTTATCCTCTTCCCCATCATCCTCGAAAGAAGATTCTGCCATGTGAGAGTTGTTAGTAATGTACATATATTCACTCTCTTTATCCTCTTCCAAGCTGGTACCACTTATAAGTTTCAGATATGTGTTATGCACATCTCCTGGATCAATTAGCTGATTATTCTTGGTGTTGTTTGCTTCTATGTACTTTCTACTGTTGGCTTCTTGATCGGTGAGTTTGGTAGTGTCCTTATCATTATTGAAGTCCCTCTGGAAAGAGTGTCTACTGTTTTGATCATTATCGAGGAGAGTGATGTTATCTCCCTTGTTGTTGGCCTTTTGTTCCGAGGATTTGTGTATTGTATCTGCCTTTTTGTTACTTGGTTGGCCTTCTTCCAAGAAAGTGTTTTGGATTTGGATTTCTTTGTTGTTGTTGTTTTGATTCTTTTTTCTAGCTTTGGACCTCTTCTTCTTGCTGATGTTCTGTCCAAAATTGTAGTTGTTGTTGCGTATTGTTTCCTCTTCCACTTTGTTTTTCCCTTTACCTGGCACATCTTCCATCATGTGTATCTTTTGCACCTCGGTTGGTTCCTTGATAATAATGCCATCACTTGCTTTAGCTCTCTGATCTTGGTTTTCTTCTTGGTATTTTTGGAGTTGAATTTCATTTAATCTCTGCTCTTTATGGTTGTTATCACCGGGCTTGTTGGGCATTTTCATTTGTATGTTGTTCTGGAATCTTACTTTGGCAGCCTTCTTCTTTGAAACCGTTTGGAAGCCATCATCCTTTGGCTTATCAATTTTTTGTTCTTTCTCCTTATCGAGTTGAGCTTCTTTCTGTGTCTTAATCCTTTGCTTTGATCTTATTTCTGCACTGACTCTCATAGTGACCTTGCATTTTGCAGTATACACAGTAGCTTGGTACTTTTTCATATTCAATGTCAAGCCACTTTCCATCATCAGAACCGTCAAGTCTTTTATAACCAAGCCATATTTGATCGAGTCTAGGCTTTAGGAGGTCAATTTCAACTTTCACTTTCGCAACGTTGCCTCTAGATTTGGAGTATGTTGCAATGTCTGGAGCCACAACCACACCTACCTTTTGGACAAGTCTGGATACAATATTCCATTTAAACAAGTGCCACGGGAGTTGGTGAATTAGGATCCAAACAGGGACAATTGATGTTTCCTCCTCTGGTTTGAAATCCGGAGTCCATTTGAGGACTTTCATAGGGGCATCGCCAATGTCAATATAATCCTTCGCGAAGACGTGATTGTAATCCACTTCATTAGCGAAGTCAAGGTAAACATGTTTAGGATCAAAATAAGCTATCTTGACAGAGGCAGTGAGCTGGAATTGCCTAATAAAGGTCTTCCTAATTTTCTCCATGGTTGGTTTACCTCGATAGAACTTACTGATGATAGTGAATATGCACTCTTTAGCTAAGTTAATGAAAAAGTCCTCTACTTTGAAGAAAACAACCAGTTTACCAAGGTGCGTGCCGTGTTGAATCTCAACCGCGGCGCCCGAGTCAGGATATTGAAGGCTGGTTTGGACAGTGGCGGCAAAGGTTGGTTTCGACACTATTTGCTTGCTTTTGTTGTAATTACTCCCTGGGGCAAATTCATTATGTTGTTTATGAAGTTTAGATTCAGGTAATTGTTTGCCATTTTGAGGTTGCATGCACTGTTGGTCACTTTGTTTTAGGTCATTTGTATGGTAGGTTTTGGGTTGGGGTTGCTCGAAATTTTTGGAAAGGATTGTAATTAAGGTGTTGGGTATGATTTTGGGTGTTGTTATCTGATGAATTGGCAATTTGGATGGCATCAGAAGGTGTTTGTTGGTTGTTTCCGTTGGGGTTTGGCACTGTGGTAGGTTCTCCGGTGGTGGTTCCGTCTGCGTTATTGCTGAATTTAGCCGTTTGGTTAGACGTTTGGTGTTGGGTGTGATTTTGGGTGTTGTTATCTGAGGAGTTGGAAATTTGAATGGCATCAGAAGGTGTTTGTTGGTTGTTTCCGTTGGGTTTTGGCGCTGTGGTAGGTTTTCCGGCGATGGCTTCGCCTGTCCCAGCGGTGAACTTAGCCGTTGAGTTAGCTGTTTGGTCAGGTGGGTCAGATGGCCTGGTGGGGTCAGTAACGGTGTTTGACACTTAGAGAGAAGGAGGAGAGATTTTAGCGAGAGAAAAAGGCTTCCTCGAGTGCATCGGTTTGTCTTCTGATTAACAACTTGGTTAACAGTTCAACTTGTAATCACACTACCATCAGACAGAGGTCGTCAGATGCAACTCCAAATCCAAGGAAGCAAATAGATGAGTAGAAAACCTTTTTAAATGCACCAATTTCAAAGGGAAATTATGCCATTAGTTCAGAAAATGTTTCAAACCTTAGTCGATGGGAATAGGCAAATGTTACAACATAGAAGTCTACCATAGAAGATAAAACAATTGGTAGACACTTGGCTGCAGAGGACAAAACTTCTATTTACAGTCTCATTTCTGATTCTTGAAGCTCTTGGAACCCAGTAATTGTCAGGACCCAAAACAAACTATCAGGTCTTCACTTCAAACCGTAGCTCTTACCCTATTTCTGCCAGAATTTACAAAACGGTATTGGAACCATCTAGGGTTTCTCCATTTCTTCAGAACTACGTTTGTTGACAAAGGAATCGCGAGCACTCTCTGATTCAGAAAATTTGGAGCCAATTTGCCGGTTATTTGGGCCTTGCTCAGACTGCTCCTCTGACTTTAGACGCGTTTTGAATGGCCTCTCAAAATCTTTTGCAGCACCAGGATCTATGACTAGTTTACCAAGTTTTTGCTCCTGTAACAATGACATCAAAGGGTTTTCATGCATTTACTAATTATGGGAAGAAAATGAAACTTTTAAATTATTCAAACTGCAAGTGACATCCAGCATGATTCATGCATACACATTCAAATAATGAATAAATGCCGTCAACAATTGATGGATAAGATAGAAGGATATATAAAATTCCAGACAGGGTATACTGTCTAGTATTTAATTTGGGGATAGGAAGACACCGAGATTTTGGGATGATGCATGGTCAGGACATGGACCTCTGAGGGACCAGTTTCCTAACGAGAAGGTGAAACTGTTGCAGAATGCAGGAATAATGGGAACTGGAATCTGAACTTCAGAACAGTCTCAGGATTGGGAACTAGACAATTATGACCGTACTGATAGGAATGCTGGAAAAAGTGGAAGGGGAAGGCGAGAAGCAAGATACATAAAATCGTTTGGAGAGGAAACAGCACAGGGAATAATTAGTGAAGAGGATGTAAGCAGTTCAAGGCCAACAAGATATAGACAGCAGGACACCTTGTGGCTATCAGTTTGGAAAGATAAGATACGCGCACCAAGTTTCTTCTTTTGGATGTATAGCGTTGCATGATGCACACTTGACACAACTGAATTGACTAGAAAAGGTTTCACATATGCGATGCTAAATGTGCTGTGAGGATATGGAAGACACAACACACTTGTTCCTACATTGTACAACAGCAAGAGAAATCTGGAACATGTTCTTAAGCCTAAAGGTGGTCAAATGGGCTATGCCAGGTAAGCTAAAGGAAGCAGTATTTAGCTGAACCAAGTGAAAACAAAAAGGGAATTCCAGAAAGGAGGCTGTACTTTCTGTGTGTAGCCTTTAATAGTGAGCACACTAAAATTTTAAACCAGGAGCAGTAAAACAAATTGAAAAAAGTTACTGCTCTTGGAACACTAAATGAATCGTCGGTCAGTTCTAATTAGTATGGCAAAGTAATTCTTTGGCAATTTACTTTTAGCATTAAAGAAAGAATGTTTCTGCTGTGTTACAAAAATGGTATAGGTAACACAAAACTATCAAAGACTCCTGAGGAGTATGATTCTACTGTTAATGCTTGCAAGAGTCAAGAAGGTAGTAACGCACAGTTGTAGTCCACCTTAGGATACTGCATTTCTTTTACATTAGAAATCTGACAGTTGAAGAATATTATTTGCTGCTTTTCCCCTTTTTCACTTCTCTCTTTTTGGGACTGAAGAAATAAGCTATAGGAAGAACCAAAATGTTTGGGATGAGAGCAATGTTTTTCACCCCTTGTTTACAGCAGAACAAGATGCTCTATTTACAAGTATATCGACGTATGGAAAAATTCACACTCCATGTGTGTACACAGAAAATCAAATGCTTCAAATAATCCTCAAAGCACGATGAGGTTGAGTCACCATACCAAATATATATAAACGATGAAGCACAATACAGTGTTTCATTGCGCTACTTCAACGATGCATACCCAGAATGTTTAGAGAATTTCTAAACGTGCAGGCAAGAGTTTTAAAGCAAGAAACCAGTAGAATCTTGCAGTTTATCTACAAATCCATTAGAGTTGGGTATCGATACTGCAATTGGACAAGTGATAATAGAATAACATAATGGCAGATGCTGCTTATGAAAATGCATCCAGCATGCTTGTGAAACCAGGAAGTCGAAGGGTGTGTTTGGTACGAAGGAAAATGTTTTCCACGGAAAATATTTTCCTACAAAATGAATGGTTTTATCACTTATTTTCCCCTTGTTTGGTTGTTGAGTGAAAAACTTTTTTCGGAAAATGTTTTCTAGCGTTTGGCTAGAGAGTATAAAATATTTTTAGGTAACTAATTTTTTATGCTACTATCTTCAACCCACCTTCCCCAAAATCCCCATTTCTCTAATAAAATATTTAGAGAAATTCTAATCGTGCAGGCAAGAGTTTTAAAGCAAGAAACCTGTAGAATCTTGCAGTTTATCTACAAATCCATTAGAGTTGGGTATCAATACTGCAATTGGACAAGTGATAATAGTATAACATAATGGCAGACGCTGCTTATGAAAATGCATCCAGCATGCTTTTTAGGTAAATAATTTTTTATGCTACTATCTTCAACCCACCTTCCCCAAAATCCCCATGTTTCTTGTACTCCCGCACCCCCCACCCACCCAAACACACCAGACTCTATTTTCTTCAAGAATTTAATTATTCTTTTCAAAATACACAAACCCAAAGGAACTAATGTGATATAATTTACTTTTTCACACAAGAACAACGTTGAAATTTGAGCTAGATAACACGAAAAAGAAAATACTTTGTTTTGTTGAAATAAAAATATCCTTTACAACACGAAAAAAAATTACTCATTTTGTTGTATGAAAGAAAATATTTTTCTACATCATGAAAAGAAAGTACTCAATTTGTTGAAATGAAAGAAAATACTTCTTCTATATCATGAAAAGAAAATACTCGTTTTGTTCGGAAAAAAATACTTTTTCTATTTCAGGAAAAGAAAATACTTGGTTTGTTGAAACGACCGAAAATACTTTTTCTACATCATGAAAAAAAAGTACTCGCTTTGTTGAAATGAAAGAATAGGGTGGAGAAGGTTGAAAAAGAGTTTTGCAAAATGTTTTCCCTTCTTTTGATAGGAAAATTCCTCCAATGGGAAGATAATGAGTTCACAAGGAAAATGTTTTCCAAAACATTTAAGCCAACCAAACATGGAAAAATTGAAAAATATTTTTTGGAAAATATTTTCCTTCGTACAAAAACACACCCTAAGTGATGTTTTCTTTTCTTTACCACATCTATAAGCTAATATTAGGGGTTATGATTGCTTACACTTTGAAGTGCTTCAAGCTTTCTCTGCAGAGCTTCATGTTCTGCCTGAATACGGAATGGAACACCATGCTTCTGGTAAACATTAGTTTGTGCCAGATCCTCATCGATTTCACTTGCAGTAGTTGCAAAAGGATGATTTGCAGGAATCCACCTGATAGAATCAGGATCCACATCAGGAGGCACTGAATCACCTTCTTTAAGAAACAATGTTGGTCTCTTCCACTGATATGCACGTGACCTCCGTTTCTGATGGACAGCTTGTTGCTCCTTGGTAAGAGTTACTGGTGCCAAACGGTACACTTTCCCACACATCTCTACACTCGAATTGTTTTTGCTGATTTTCACTAATGGATTATTGAATGGATCGTCATATTTGAGAGGATTTGATCTGAATTTTAAGAAAATCAATGATGAAAAACACACATTACAACGCTTAAAAAACTATGCAAGAACATCATCTCAGCAGCATATGATCATATGACTAAAATCTACATCCTAAAAAGAGATGAATTTAGCAGCAGAAGAAAAACATCATAGACAAACAACAATCCAAAAGGTTAATGATCCATACATGCCTCTTCTATCAGATCTTAACTGCCCACGCCTGACAAGATCAGCTACAGAACCAGGGCGTTTGGGTCGTGACCTTTTTGCAACATAACTCCTCACCATAATAACCAGCAAGATGACAACGGTAAATAATCCAATTGCTAAACTAACACCAGAATGTTTCTTCACCTGCTATTAAAACACGTGTTAAAGGAAAAATGCCAAAATGAAGACTAAATTAAAGTGAATACAAGGCCTAAGCTGATTTAAATCGTGAATTTACCAACAAAAAAAATTGCACTGGAACTAAACATCAAATCATAATTATAATTATAGAAAGAGGTGAGAGCCCACATGGAAGGAGAAAGTGCCCCATCACAGCAACAGAGATGAACGATAAAAGAGTTGATAGCTCGACAAAGAACAGGAAACAAAGCATCATTATCACATGCCATAAGATCCCAAGGAACAAAGTGGACGTGGTGTCCATCCAAACAAATGGTCCAAGTCATAACAGAAAAACTCAATTGTGAAGCAATGTTAATATGAAAAGTTCAGCACTTTAAAGGATATGAGCACTCCACAAGTTCCAGGTCTATCCTAAGATAATTTTCCCTAATTAATTTCCAAAAAAAGCCATCATCAAAAATTCATATATTACACTTAAAAAAGACATCTTAAGTGGAATTACCAGGAGAGTAGGGGGAGGGAGAGATTTGACGCTCTCTTGTAATTTGGTAACAATGTCCTGTAGTAGAACAGGTAAACTCCGTTTCTCGGACTTGACAACCATAACTTGGACTGAAAGATTCTTAGCATTCTTGCCGTCACCATTGGTAAACGAATCCCCCGAGGCAACTACGTCAGTCTTTTTGAAATTCCTCTTCCTATTACACCTTCGGAATGCATAATTGAACAATTCATCGCTTCTGAAGTCAACTGACTTAGGTGGAATTCGAAGCTTTTGAAATAAAGGAATGTAAATTAATTCATATTAGAAAATGATAAAGATATTTATGAACTAGAAAGAGAATAAATGTGAGGTTGAGTGGGTACCGGAACTGAGACTGTATGAAGTTGTAGAGTCCAAATTGAAGCTGCCATTTTTTCTCGAGTTACGCTTAGCTCGTTCTGTCTGCAGAACAAAAATTAGGGCTCATCTCTAGGAATTCTACCCAAAAAAAATAAAAAAAAATAAACAAGGTATCAGTAAATAGAACAAAGATTATACCAAGCAAAGATGCCAAACGCCTTCTCTGGCCTCCCAATGGAGTTGGAGAGTTAGAGGCAGAGACCTCGCAGACGGCAGATGGTTGATCTTTCCATTGTGGCTTCAACTGGATCTACAATATGTTCTGGCCCATAGTATTCAAGGACCCAAAAGTGGTAAAATAGCACGGGCTAGCCAGTTTTCGGACTTGATTATTCAAAACTAGCCAGCATTTACAAAGTTATTGAAAATTAGTCACTATTTCGCTGCAACACGAAAAATTCCAGCATAATATGTGTAACGACCCGACCGGTCGTTTTGCGTATTCGGACCCCGATTTCCAAAATAATACTTCCCGTAGCGGCTTATCGTGATTTGTGACTTGAGGGGACGGGTGGTTCGGGATTTGGAAGTGTGTGGAATAGTATAGGAACACTTGATTCCTTAAGGTTGGCTTTTAAAGTCAAGTTTGACTTCGGTCAATATTTTAAGTAAACGACCTCGGAATCGAGTTTCGACGATTCCAGTAGCTTCGTATGATGATTTCGAACTTGTACGTATGTCTGGAATGGGTTTTAGATGACCCGGGAGTGTTTCGACGCCAGACATCGAAATATAGTTTCCTTAAGTTTGAAATTTGGTTTGGAACGTGATGTTATCGAGGTCCGAACAGAATTCCGAGACCGGGAATAGTTCCGTTATGTCATTCATGACTTGCCTGCAAAATTTGGTGTCATTCCGAGTAGTATAGGTCGGTTCGGCGCATTGAAACCGAATTCAAGAACTTAGAAATTCTTAAGTTTGATTCTAGGGGTTTTGAGGGGTGATTTTGAGATTTAGCGTTGTTTCGGGTGTTCCGAAGGCTTGAGCGAGTCTGTATTATGATTTAGGACTTGTTGGTATAATTGGAGGGGGCTCCGGTGGGCCCAGGTGCCTCCAGGACACCACACGAGGCCAAAAACCAGCTGAAAATGCAGCTTGTACACCTGATCTGGTGTGACCACAGGTGCGGTTGCCCAGCCGCAGGTGCGGGACCGCTCCTGCGGTCCCAGCCTCGCAGGTGCGGGAATTTCGCAGGAGCAAAACCGCAGGTGCGGGCCCAGTCTTTCCCGTCCAACTCCGCAGGTGCGAGCTCCAGCTCGCAGGCGCGAGACCGCAGGTGCGGTCCTCGAGCCGCAGGTGCGGAACCCCAGTAGGCCAGGCAGTGCACTTTCACTTAAACACGGGATTTCCTTCATTTCTTCCATTTTTCACCACCATTGAAGACTTGAGAGCTTGGGAAGAGCTCGCCATCACCTAGCTACTAAGAGGTAAGTAAATTATATTTAAATGTTAGATTTTTACACCAAAACTAGGTAGATTGACATTTAAATAGTGGAAATCAAAGGGGTTAGAGTGAAAACCTAGGGTTGATGAACTTTAGGGAATTTTACCACTTTTCTACCATGAAATCATATAAAAGTTATATATTAATGACCCTTAGGCTATGGGTGAGTGTTATCTTCGCAATTTTCCGGAATCCGAGCATGTGGGTCCGGGGTTGTATTTTTGAATTTCTTCAAGAATAGTGAATTTACTAAATAAGTAGGAGAAATTCCATACCTTGAGCATGCATTGACGTATTTATATATCATTTGACTAATTTCGAGTCCTCGGGTGTAAGATTTGGAGTTTCGAGCGCGTTTTTGACCGGAAATTTGATTTTACGCGAGGTGAGTCTCCTTTCCAACCTTGTAAGAGGGAATTGTCTTTGCGGGGGCTAGGTATGCGCAAAGTGACGAGAGCCCGTGCGTAGCTACTACTCTGTTGTGTCGGGTAGAATTTAGGACTTCACAAGCATGCCTCTACGTGCCTTACATGTATCCTTACTTGTGTTCCTGGTTGCTTATTACCCTTGAAATTAACATGAGAATTTCGGAAGCTATGTGTAATTTTAAGTGTTTAAATCCCTGAATTTAAGAATAATCCATGATAAATTCCTAAATTTCCTGATAATTCTGTGTATGTCTACGAGCACCCGTGTCGCATGTATGATTCGTGAGCGGGGTAGCCTTATATTTATGTCAATCGCGTCGCATGATCGATTCGCGAGGGGGGGTAATAGATGCATCTATGGTTCGTGTCGCTCGACCCTCGGCAGTGCACATTTAAATTTCTGCGTCGCTTCGGTCGTACGCCTCGGCATATTATATGCTATGTGCTTGATTGAGAGTTTTATTATTATTCTTACCAATTAAATTGTTCTGTGAGAAAGAAACTTGTGATTTTTGTTAAATATTGTTACTTGGCCCTTGCAGGGAGATCGTTATCTTTATATATTGATGCTTCATGTCTACTTGCTTTCCATAAATGTTATTACTGTTTAGATTCATTAAATCATATTATTGATGACGACCCTAGTGAGTAACACGTCTACCTCTCGTCACTACTTCTTCGAGTTTAGACGGGATACTCACTGGGTACATATTTGTTTATATGTACTCATGCTACACTTCTATACTTAATTGTACAGGTTCTGAGATTGTTGCACCTGGTCACCATTCGGGTGTTCGTCGCTGAGAGTACTACCGGGATTTGACTACACGGTGAGCTGCTCTTCCTGGAGTTCTGCAACGGCACTGTGGAGTTTCTATTATTTTTGGGATATTTCTGTCTACCCCCCTTTCAGACAGTTGTACATTCATTTTTTCTATTTGTATATTTCACTAGTCGTCTGTGGACTTGTGACACTAGGTCTTGGCACGTAGTTGACTCACTAGTATTATACTACTTTGTTTTTGGCTGGCAGACGATTTTTGAGTTACTTTAAATTACATTGCCTCACTTCCTCACTTTCATTTAAGGACTGCTTAAATTAAAACTGGATAAGTATTCGAACATCTCATTTATTTAAGTAATTCCGTTAGTAACTAGTGTTGGCTTGCCTGACCTCGATGTTGGGTGCCATCACGGCCTGAGTAGGAATTTGGGTCGTGACAATATGCTTAAAGTTAATACATAGTTGCTCCATTATACAACATAAATATGTTGGAACTCCAACACGCAGAAAGTTTCAGCATAATATACTAGAGATTGGAGCACCTATGTATTAACTTCCAGCATATTATGCTGAACCGATATATTATACTGGAAGTCCAGTATGTTATGCTGGAAATCTAGTAAATTATACTAGAAATATAAATATATTGGAACTCTAGTATATTGTGCTGGAGTATTTTCCGGATTTTGAACAATGTTTTCGTTCAAATTTATCTTTACATAAAAAGTGGCAAAATTTCGATTACTTTTGAAATTGTGGCTATTTTTGAGTGACCACTTGTAAATCTGTCTATTTTTTCATTCCCCCCCCCCCC
>ML253839.1:43357-70052 GCA_005239495.1 Nicotiana undulata | reverse complement strand
GGGGGGGGGGGGGGGGAGGATTAAGTCATTTTATTGCCAAGTAAACGTATTTACACTAAGACAAACCCGGGAAAAAAAATTGAAGTTGGACATCTCCAACTTCCTATACAACTTACATCTTTCCTACCCCTCCAGCTACTTATGGATAAAAATCAAGTTTCTGCAAGTGACTTTTTATCTTCTTACACCATTGTCATATGCCATTGAGGTCTTGTATGATTAGCCTCCATAAAGTCTCATGGTTCCTTTCTTTGCTCTGGATAATCCTTTGGTTTCTCTCTTGCTATTAGGTAATAGATGCATCCACTCAATTCCATTTTGCATACTTCCGCTCTAGCATCTTTCCCATTTGCATATTTGATGGCACATAGTTTCTCTCTATTCCATCATGTAGTGCTTTTAGAAATTTCTTGACATGCCAAGACTTTAGACCAGACTAATGCTATAAAGCTATATTTGAAAACGAGTGATCATGTGTTTCATCTTCAGTGCCACACCGGGAGAAAGTTTGGTTAAGAATTATCTCCCATTTCATTAGTTTGTCCTTTGTATATAGCCTTCCGTGATTTGCTATTGTTATTAAGAATGTCCATTTTGGACACCCTAAGTTGTTACACACCATTCTCCCATGGGGCCTTTGGAATCAATCCCCGCATTCTCTAATAAGTGTTTTTAGTGCAGAATCTTTGTATCTCCAGAACAACATTCAATGTATATCTTGCCTACTGCATGTACTCCTTAGCCTTCAAAATTTCCTAACCATTCATGATGCTTGTTTGAGATATAGGCCCCATGCAGATCCATCCTTGATGTAGTATGCGTGAATTCGCTTGATCTATAGCCTGTCTTTCTTCTTGCATAAGCACCAAAAGTGCTTGCAAATAGCAGCTTTGTTCCATACTGCTATATTGGTTACATTCAGCCAACCTGCAACTTTTGGCATATATGTTGTATCCCAGACCAATAAATCTTTCTTTGGCTGCTCCACCCCCTTGTCCATAAATATTTTCTACAGATTGTTTCCACTAGTTTGATCATTTTCTTAGGCAAAATGAACAATTGGGACCAGTAGACTTGTATAGCCACCAGAACACTTTTTATCAGTTGTAACCTTCCTGTATAAGATAAGAATTCTTCTATCAAATATGTCACTCTACCCGCATTCTCTCTATCAAAAGTTGGCACTGCATAGTGTTCAACCTTTTAGTGCTTGAGGGACCCCTAGATATTTCCTAGTAGTTCTCCCTTAGAGAAGCCTAGAGTATTAATAATTTCTCGTTATTGTTCCATGGTACTCCTCCAAAGAATATTGAGTTTTTGCTTGCATTAAATCTAATGCCAGATGCTAAGGAGAAGTTGTTGAAATATGTTTAGAGCAACTGGACCGGGACAATGTCCTCCTACATAATAAAAGAATGTCATATGCAAATCCAAGCTATACTATTTTCAATTTTCACATTACGTATGGTAGTTGAAATCATCAATTTGCTATAAAGATCTTAGGGCTCTTGTCAGATAATCCATGCACAGTACAAAGAGGAATGGTAACATAGGATCTCCTTGTCTTATCCCTTTCGTTGCATCAAAAGGTTGAGCAAGTCTAATTTTATTCATGATAGAATAAGATATTGTCTTGATGCATTGCATTATCCATGTAATAAATTCCCCAAGAAATACCATACCCATCAGGATCTATTAAATGAATGCCCATTCTAAGGAGTCGTAGGCTTTTTGCATATCTATTTGTCGCTTCCTGCCATAACCCTTTACTAGTTCATGGCCCATTATGATATTGTTTGTGATTACTCTCCCTGTAACAAACGCATATTGACAATTATCAACAAAATCATCCAATGACTTTCTGAAGCCTCATGGTTAGGATTTTGGATATGATTTCATACATGGTACTGCAACAAGATATAGGTCTGTATTCTTTCATTGTTGTGGGATTTTTGACTTTTGGTATCAGTGTCACTGAAGTAACATTGATGGGCTTCCACATCTCATTTGTTGCAAAGAACTGCTTCACTATCTCAGTCACTTTCTGGTCCACCTACTGTCATGCTTTCTTAAATAAATATGCATTAAGTCCATCAATACCATGAGCTTTTAAGTCATTAATACTCTTTAGAGTTGTATAAACCTCTTCAATTGTGACTGGTTTGATCAGTTGCATATGTTGATCTCTTTTTAATGTAGCCCATTCTTGTATGATCATGGGATCAATAGCAAGTAACTTATCCGTAGTTGTCCCCAATAGACTCTTATAAAAATCAGTAACTTTCTTTTTGTCTTGATCTGTGTGTAGGAGAACACCTTGAGCAGAAGTGAGATTCCTAATGTAGTTTTGGCCACATCTATACTTAATATTTGCAAAGAAGCTGGCACAATTAGAGTCCCCTAACTTTAGCCATTTCACTCTAGATTTTTGTTTATAGATGCTCTCTTAAATTGTGCCCCATTTTTCAAGTTGTTTCCTTAATTGATTCTCCTCCTTTAGTAGAGAGTTCTGGGCAAATGGGGATATCCATACTCTTCTGCACTTCAGTTAGTTGATTCCTTGTTCCCTCCATGGTTTTATCAATCCCCAGATATTCCTCGTTATTCCATGATTTCAGATGATGTTTTACCATTGTAAGCTTTCCTCATAGACTTTTCATATAAACTTGGCCATCTGACCCCCAGCATGCATTAATTAAGGATAGGAATTTCTTGTCTTCTGCTAAGCAATTGAAGAATCTGAAAGGTCTTGCCCTCATCGTACCTTGTATCTCCAATGTAATATGTAGTGGGATATGGTTAGAGAACTAAGGTCCCATCACTATTACTCTTGTTGTAGGCTATTGAATCTTCTGGTCACCATTAACCAGTGCTTTGTCAATTCTATTATACACATGGTTATTAGTCCATGCATATTGTCTACCAACACTTTGCAGTTTAGTCAACCCCATATCCTATAGTAGGTCTTTGAGATCCCTTACTTCTGCTTCATGTACTGGATTCCCACTAGTTCTGTCATCGTCATGTAGAACGGTGTTGAGGTCTCCCATGATCAGCCATGGACCCTATTGCATCCCCTCAATATCCCTAATATTTTCCCATAGCCCTTTTCTGTCATTTATTGTAATGTAGGCCATATGTTGCTGCAAAGTTACAACTCATAGCTGTCGAGTGGACTCTAACAACTCTATGTATACCTTGTGCATTCATATTTATCACAGAGAAAACAATCTTGCTAGGATCCCATAGTACCCAAATTCTGCCTCTAATAGTACTAGTACCATTTGAGTACCAACTCCATCCAGGTGCAATTTTCCTAATTGTAGATGCTGCTTTATCTTCATTCATTCTATGTTCTATAATAGCTAGAAGTACCACTTCTTATCCCCTATAAACCCCTCTAGCTCTTGTTGCTTATAAGCTTTAATTAGACCTATATCATTCCAAGCTTTATTCAAAGTCGTTGCTCAACACTTGCAAATTATTTAGCGTTTAGCCACAACTTAAATAAGTTGGTAGATGTTTCTTCTTCGTCGTATCCTGAAATTCAATTTTCAAATTTTCAATACACAATGTCCTAAAGTTTGATATTTTAGCTCGAAGCTTAAGGACACAATGAGTATCATAAAG
This sequence comes from Nicotiana undulata, assembly GCA_005239495.1. Lineage (NCBI taxonomy): Eukaryota > Viridiplantae > Streptophyta > Magnoliopsida > Solanales > Solanaceae > Nicotiana > Nicotiana undulata. Next base: position 66,422 of record ML253839.1, on the reverse strand, counting down.
TTCATATTTTTAGTTCAAATTTGTATGACATTGTATCCTGAATTTCGGTTTGCAATTCAAAGCTTCAATAGATCGTGTCTTTAAGTTTCATTTTTCAAGTTTAAATTTCAGTGACACTATGTCATGGAGTTCAACGTTTAGGTTCAAAATTTCAGGACATTGTGTCATAAATTTGAATTGTGTAGTTCAAATCAAGCTTGTATATATTTATTTTGTAGAATAATTAAACCAAAAATTTAAGTTTTCATTGTGATTGAAAGATAAGGAGTTCGAATGAGTTTTGAGTCGTTGCGATGAGGAGATAACAATAACTTTCAATGTTATATGTGTATATGGATAGAGTTGCGTTAAATTTTGAATTACTAGTGAAAGTGAACAAGCTATTTGGTAGAAACTGTTATGTGTAGTGGAAAAATAATTAAGGGACATTGTTGAAGAAGAAGAAGAAGAAGAAAATAAATAGAAGAAGCGGGAAGGAAAACAAGAGAAGCAAGCTGCTGTTTTTTATGTGATTGGCTAAGCTCTAAATAAGTTGCAAACTTGGGTTGAAACTTAACAAGCAACCTAAATAATGAGAATACGATAAGGAAGCTGCTCTTTTTTTATGTGACTGGCCAAGCTCTAAACATTGCAAACTCTGGTTGAAACTTAAGTAACAACCTAAATAATGGCTATTCGGTGCACTTCCCCCAAACAATTATCGGCCTGACGACTCATTCCTTAGATTTGGTGGAAATGACACAAGGTAGCCACTTTTATGCATTTAGTTAAAACATATCCACAATTTACTATATATTTAAAGATTAGACAATTCGCTCAAACTTCAAGACATATCGTCCTAAAGTTTAAACTTCAGGACATCGTGTCCTAAAGTTTGAAAATTGTATCGAGAAATTCGAATCGTACGTCTTAAATTTTAAATTAGTAAGTAATTTAGAAATTCAAGACACTTAGTCATAAATTTCAAATTATGGTTAAAAAATTTAGGATACTAAGTTCTGAATTTCAAATTAGCAACTCAAAAATTCAAGATAACTAAAACATCACAACCCACTAGCGATATTGTTTGCTCTGAGCCTAGACTCGTACGACTTTAAAATGTGTCACTAGGTTCTAAGGATTGAAAACTTATATACCCAACATCCCTCTTGTATTTTTGTTGATGTGAGATTCACCTAGGGTGTCACAAACACCCCCTTAGGGACTCAACGTCCTCGTTGAGGTTTGCCCCACCACCGTTCAAGGTTGCACGCAAATAGCTCTGATATCATCCGTAATAATCCAACCAGCTAGTGATATTGTCCTCTTTGGGCCTAGGACATCACGGCATTAAAATGCGTCACTAGGGTCTAAGGCCTGTTAATTTATACCCAGTACTCCATGTATGATTCTAGACCCGTTTGAGGATGAACGTTTGTTTAAAAGGTGGAGAATGTAATGACCCGACCGGTCGTCTTGATTTATAGATCCTCTTTCCCCTATTTAAGACTTTCCATATGTGATTTTACTGTTTTATGACTTGCGGGGGTGGTTGGTTTAGTATTGGAAGAATTCGGGTTAAATTTGGAACACTTAGTTCCATAAATGTGGCCTAAGGTGGCCAAGTTTGATTTGAGTTAACATTTTTAGTTAACAACCTCGTAACAAGAATTTAAAGGTTCTAATAGATTTGTATGATGATATAGGACTTGGGCGTATGTTCGGATCAAGTTTCGGGACGGGACAGAAGCATTTCAGCACTTATTGTTAAAAATTGAATGAAGTGAATGGTTTGGATCAGAGATACCAGTGGATCCAATGGAAGATCCTATTATTGAGGAGCGGGATGAGGTACATGTTGCTAAGCCGGGCCCAGCGGATTTTATGACCGCATCGAGCTTCCAGGAGGTCATGGATCGTATGTTGCAGTTTATGAATTCTATGACTCAGATTGGGCTATTATCGGCACATCCACCCACATCTCAGGTGGGAAGGAAAGAACATACCCTTACCGCTCAGACTCCAGGGTACCATGCTACAATTAGTCAGACCCTATGTGCACTACCTGCTGGCGGAATCCAGCCAGTTGCAATGGTTATGCTAGATCCTAAACCAGCCACGACTGTCGAGCAGTAGAAGCGGCTGGACAAATAGACTAGGATTCGTCCTCCTATCTTTGGGAGTGAGCATTCAGAAGACCAACATGATTTCATTGACCGGTGCAAGGAGAGGTTATCTAACATTGAAATATTTGAGTCCAACGAGGTGGACTTCATCATATTTCAGCCTGAGGGCAAGGCCCGCAGATGGTGGCAAGCTTACTTTCACGGCAGGACAGCAGGGTCACCTCTCTTGACTTGGGATTAGTTTATGCATTTATTCTTGGAAAAGCATACCACCTTCAGAGAGTGAGGAGATTCGGGTCAGTTCGAGCAGATCCATCAGGGTCATATATTTGTGACTGAATGCGAGGCGAGATTCACTCACTTGTCTCGCCATGCAACTATTATACTCATCACGGATGCAGAGAGAGTGCAAAAGTTTATTGCAGGTTTGCACCCTGAGATTCAGGTTTCTATGGCCTGTGTGGCAGAGATGGGGACTTATTTTCAACAAGTTGTGGATGAAGCTCAGAGGACGAGTGTATTCGTAACTGCAACGGGGAGTTTGCGCCAAAGGATAAGGGCCCTGGATTATGGTTGATTTAGTGGCGCCCCGCTTGGGGCAGAGGCCAGCTCATGAGGGGGTAGTCTAGCAGGCCCATGCATTCAACACCACTACTTGCTCAGAGTGCTCCAACACGACCCTACTATAATGTTATTCGAGAGAGTACTTACGTTCCCCAACTATTCACGGTTCCACCATTAGGTATTCAAGCTATCGATATCGGACTTCGGGTCAGTTATTCACCACTCTGAGGGTTGTTTTGAGTGTGGGGATTTGGGCCACTTGAAGAGGGTTTGTCCCAAACATCGTGGCAGGGCAGTGCAGCAGGACCAACGACCCATAATTACAGCACCAGCTACCGCACCGCCCACCGATCGGCCAAAGGCGGAGGGCAGGTGGGTAAAGGGTCTCCCAAGAGGTGGAAGCCAATTAGGTGGTGCTCCAGCTAGATTCTATTTTTTCCTAGTCACTAGTCAGGCCAGAGGTTTTCGCCTCCGATGTAGTGATAATTGGTACTATTTCTATTTGTCGTAAGGACGCGTTTTAAAGCCATGCAAGCCTAGACCCAAAACGGACAATCTCACTAGTGGGTTAGACTATTACACATGGTATCCGAGCTCTAAGTTCACATAGGTTTCATGAGTCATGAACATGCCTAGTAGAGTCTTACGGATCGTTGCAAGACGTCTGCACCTATCTTCGAGAGGCTATAGGGTGTTAGGAAACCTCTTTTTGTTCATCTTCTATCGTGCAGTTGATGTCGTGCTAAGTATCATAATCTTATTCCCTCACAGATTATGAGAATGTGCACTACAACTGTACCGGGCGGCAGAGAGGCTGCTCCCCGGGTTATTAGAATAAGAGGTCAAGGGAGGGCCACAACTCGTAGGAGAGGACGAAGACGTCCTAGAGTTGCTCCAGTAGTATATACAGTGGATCTAGTCGAGGGTCTTACTATTTAGGAGCATGACAAGGTACCTAATGCTGATCTAGCCCCAACGGATTTTATGACTGCATCGGGCTTTCAGGAGGTCATTGGTCGTACGTTGCGGTTCATGGATTCTATGACTCAGTTCGGACTATTACCGGAAGATCCAACCACATCTCAAGTGGGAAGGGGAGCATAGAACCCTACTGCTCAAGCTCCAGGGCACGTTGTTGCCGTTTATCAAACCCAAGTGCACTACCTGCGGGATGAGTCCAGCCAGTTGCAGCGGTTATGTCAGAGCCGAGACCAGTTGCAGCCATTGAGCAGCAGAAACGGCTGGACTGATGGACTAGGCTTCGTCCTCCTGTCTTTGGGGGTGAGCGGTTAGAAGACTGGTGCAAAGAGAGGCTACATAACATGGGAATATTTGAGTCCAACAAGGTGGACTCTACCACATTTCATATTGACGACAAGGCCCCCAAATGGTGGCAAGCTTACCTACATAGCAAGCCAAAAAGGTCACCTCACTTGACTTGGGATTAGTTTACACATCTATTATTGGAAAAGTATATAACATCTTCAGAGAGCGAGGAGCTTCGCGGTCAGTTCGAGCGACTCCATCAGGGGCATATATCCATGACCGACTACGAGGCGAGATTCACTGACTTGTCTCGCCATGCAACTATTATACTCCACATGGATGCAAAGGTTTATTGCAGGTCTGCATTCTAAAATTCAGGGTTCTTTGGCCCATGGGGCATAGATGAGAACTTCCTTTCATCGGGTTGTGGATATAGCTTGGCGGGTTAAGCGTATTCACAACTGTAGTGGAGAGTATGTGCTGATGGATAAGCGGCTCTGGCATTCTGATGGATTGAGGAGGAATTTGCTAGTGGGCGTCTATTAGCTGAAATCTCATCACGACCTGGCCAGTGTGGTTGTGCCGATGGTTATATCTAGGAGGGTAAGGAACTTGAATTTTACATGAAGAATCTCTAGATAAATAAAGGAAAGGGTACTAGGGGTGCTGCTTAGAATTGCACCTCCGCTTTTCTCACATTATGATAAGTTCAGGACAATTAGATTGGTCATTATACCATATTTAGTAGTCTTAGTGCTATTCTTCATTGGAAGGGAATGGTAACTTCTTGTAACCGAGTTAGATTTAAGTTTCTTTTGCATATGGTTATCTAAAAGTTTGGAGAACTGCCTACTTTATCAAAAAAAGAAAAGAAATTTGAGAACAAAAAAAAGGGCTAGTCTAGCAGGCACATGCATTCAGCACTAGCGCCTGCTCGTAGTGCTCCAACACTACCTTACTTTAGTGCTATTCCAGAGAGTACTTACCGTAAACCAGTTATTCAGTGTTCCTCCAGCGGGTATTCAAGACATCAGAGTCAGGCTTCGGGTCAACATTTCACCACTCCAAGGGGTTGTTTTGAGTGTGGGGAGTTGGGCCACTTGAAGAGATTTTGTCCCAGACTTCGTGGCACTGCAGTGCAGTAGGACCATCGATCTATGATTACAGCACTAGCTACCGCACCGCCCACCCGATCGGCCAGAGGCGGAGGGCAGGTGGGTAGGGGTCACCCAAGAGGTGGAGGCCAGTTTGGTGGCGCTCCAGCTAGATTCCATGCTTTCTCAACCAGGCCAGATGAAGTCTCCTCCGATGCAGTGATCAAACGTACTATTTTCATGAGGGGCCAATCTAGTAGGCCCATGCACTCAGCACCACCGCCTGCTCAGAGTGCTCCGGCATTATTCCATAGAGTACTTACCGTTCCCCAACTATTCACCGTTCCTCTAGTGGGTATTCAAGCTATCAGGATCGGACTTTGGGTCAGTTTTTCACCACTCCGAGGGGTTTTGTCCAAATATTTGTGGCAAGGCAGTGCAACAGGACCATCGACCCATGATTACAGCACCAACTACTGCACCACCCACCCGATTGGCTGGAGGCGGAGGGCAGGTGGGTAAAGGGTCTCACAAGAGGTGGAGGCCAGTCAGGTGGTGCTTCGACTTGATTCTATGTTTTCCTAATCAGGCCAAAGGCAGTCGTCTCCGATGCAATGATCATGTGCTATTTCTATTTGCTGTCGGGACGCGTTTTAAAGTCGTGCAGGCCTAGATCCAGAACGAGCAATCTCACTAGTGGCATATACTATTACACATGGTATTAGATCTCTAGATTCACATAGGTCTCACGAGTCATGAGCAAGCCTAGTAGAGTCTTACGGATCGGTGCAGAGGTGTCCGTACCTATCTTCGAGAGGCTATAAGGTGTTAGAAAACCATTTTTTCTTCATCTCCTATCGTGCAGTTGATGTTGTGCTAAGTATCTTAATCTTATTCCCTCACATATTGTGAGAATGCGCCCTACAACTGTACCGGGCGACAAAGATGCTGCTCCCCGGGTTATTAGAAGAAGAGGCCGAGGGAGGGCCACAACTAGGGGTGTTCATAAAAACCCAAAAACCAAACCAAACCGAAAACTGAACCAAACCGACCAAAAAACCGATACATTTTAGGTTTGATTTGGTTTTTCTTTCAATAAAAAAATAACCGAAAAAACCCGAACCAAACCGACTATAAAAGTAGCTATTATTATTACACCTATATATATGTATATTTTTTATATAAAGTTTCTAAAAATTTATGGTATATATTATTCATTTATATGTTCAGTCTAGTTCTTTGCTATTTAATAGTCTAATTCTTTGACTTTACATTCTAGTTTAATTGGTAATTTTCTTTCGCTAAGTATATTTTTTTTTATTTCATGCTAAAAATAAATCGATTTTTAATTGAGTACTTAAATTGTTCATCACTATTTTATTCAATTATCATCAATATATCTTGGTAAATGATAAATTACTCAAAGAGCAATTGATTTGATAGTGTTATTGATAATAGGTGAATTAGACTATATTTTCGCCCCTAATGAACCATACTTTATTATGTTTTAAAGGTGAATATTGATAATAAAATGCTCAGATTAGTGTGTCTTGTGCTTTGCAGGATATATGCTATGAGAGGAGATACTTTGGAGCAATTTGGAGTCAATTAAGGGAGTTCGAGGCCAATCGAGAAGAACCCGTGAGAAAAACACAAGAGAAAGGGTTGAAATTGTTGGAACATGGTCCACCGCGATCGCGGCTGGAGCGCGGTGGAGAATTAACTGAAGAAGCATACGAGTAGCCCACCGCGGTCGCGCCGCGTTCCTGCCGCGACCGCGGGCGACAGCTGACATGCCTGAGAAATTGAAGGACTTAAGTGCAAAATACGGGATTAATTTGCCAAGCCCTATTTAAACATTGTAAATCCGCCCAAGAGAAGGATATTCTTATTTTTAGGCTCAAGTAGGAGGCAAGACTCATTGTGAGAAGACAAGAAACCAGTAAAGTTTTATGTTTTCTTCCGCTCATCTTTATTTTGAGCATCATGAATTCTTTTGGTTTTTTATTATTCTTGAGCATGAGTAGCTAAACTTTCTAATCTAATGTTGTTGGTGGAACCCGTTAGGGATGAACTTGTTGAGATATTAATATAGTTTTGTTTGGTTGTTAATCTCTATTTGTTCAACTACGTTCTTGTTGTAGTTGATTGAAGGGCCATCAATCAGCTGTTCCTATTTATTATGTATCTACTTGAGATAGAGTGCATATTTTAGGTAGTTGTTTGAAAAACACCACTCCCGGAGTATAGGCGAGAGTCATAACCGAGGGTTTAGAGGTTGGATTAGAAATAACGATACCTCGGGTGCAATTTAAAGTGAACTGTAATGCAATATAGCTAGCGTAGCTTGAGAAAGTGCATCTAGTAAATTATCATAATTACTTGAGAGATATTTGTGATAACTAGAGTGTTCATGATTTATAGGGACAACTAAATCAAAACTATAGGAAATATACAAGAAGGAATTTCACCAACGGGGGAAACCATAACCTTAGACCTTTATTATCATTGTTTACACCTTATTGTTAGTTAATCTTTAGTTTATTATTTCTGTTCAGCTATAGTAGTATAAAAACAACACCAAGTGATATTCACAAAGTTTGAGAAAGTTGACTATTGAGAATTTAGTAATCTAAAGACGAAAGTTGATACGTTAATTCCCTGTGGGATTCAACTCTTGCAAAATACCTCGGATTATATTTGCAACGCCCGCTTAGTCTTTTAATAGAAATAGTTGAGTGTGATCAAATTTTGGTGTCGTTGCCGGGGAATTAACGATATTATCAAGTGTAGTTGAAGAAAAAATACAAAAATTCTTAAGTATAGTCAAGTTTCTTTGATTTCACATATATATTAAATTTCTAACGTTTGCTAAACTGGTGGTACAGGTGCATGCCTAGAAACTCTTCGAGAACTGGTGACGTATTTGAAGCATTTCCAGACCCCGAAAAAGTTTTCAGGGCCTTGAACATGGCCAATCGGAGAAGCAAACAACAACCACACATTGAACAAATAGAACCAGACATGGCAGAGTTGAATGACAGAAACAACCTTAATGTTGGGGATGTCAGGGATGGTGTGGTCGACCCTGCTGCAAGGATTACAGCGCCTCAGGTACCCATTGTACTTGAGGTGCCATTATACGATTGGGCACAACCCACAGCTGACAACTTGGCAACCGCGATTTTGGTCCCTCATATTGAAGCAGAGTCTTTCCAGATTACAAACAATGTGTTGCACCTGTTGCAGAATAAAGGGCTATTTTCGGGGTCGTACGTTGAGGATCCCCAGCAGCAATTAAAGAACTTTTTGTCCATCTGCAAGACCTAGAGGCAGTCGAATGTTATCCCGTAAGCATTAAGACTGTTATTGTTTTCGTTCTCGGTGACAAAAGTTGCCCAGACTTGACTCAACTCCCTCCCTATAAACTCTATTGCAACATGGGAGGAGTTGATCAAGCAATTTCTGAATAAATTCCATCCACCAAACAAGACAGCACAACAGATTGATGAGATCATCAACTTTAGACAGAAGCCCATGGAGACACTACAGGAGACATGGGAACGGTTTAAAGGGATGCTAGTTATCTGTCCTCACCATGGCATTCCTGAGCAAATGTTGGGACAACGATTGTATATGGGTCTGGCTGATGGTGTAAAAGCCAATGTCGATGCTTCAGCTGGTGGAGCATTCCTTAGCAAGACATGGAGAGAGTGCCAGATTTTACTTGATATAATGGCACAGAATTCAGGGTGGACAACCAAGGGTTCTCCAATTACCCCAGTTGTTCACTCAGTGCCATTAGATTCGTCCAACACTATGGCTTAGAACATGGATACTTTGAGGACACAAATGAGTATTCTGACGAAGAAGGTAGATGAGTCGGGGATAAAGCAGTAGGTTCATATTGTGGATACTACCAATGAGGGATTATGCACATCTTGCATTAGTCAGCCAATTGGTAATCAGTGGAATGCAGATTATGATCGCCCTCCTTACCCAAAAAACATGAATTATGTGTCAAACTATGGAGGCCAAAGACAAGGGGGACAGAACTAGGGTCAACAAGTTCAACCGTATAGACCACCTCATCAACATCATCACTATGGAAACATGGGTTCCATGAGACCTCATGGTAATGTGGCACCTTATAAAAGGCCACATGGGCATAACAATCAGAATCAGCAACAAGCATACCCCCCCCCCCCAACAACAACATGAGGGGAGGCAAGAAGATGGGTTTTCCAGGCTTGAAGTAATGATGCAACATGTGATTTGGTCAACTGCCAAAATTAGTGAAAGAGTAGATGCACGTGATTCAACTATTAAAAATATTAAAGTGCAGCTGGGCCAAATTTCAATGGCAGTGAACAATCGTCCTCTTGGGACTTTACCTGCAGACACTGAATCCTAAGAACCAGGGCCCGAAGCAGCTGATGGCAGTGAGTCTCCGCAATGGTAGGGACTTAGACTTGGAACAAGAGTTGGCTCGTGAAAGCAAGCAGACAGAGACAATAGTACCAGTGCCAATCGAAATTGATGATTCCACAACCTTGACCAAGGTAACAGTGCAATCTGCTGAAGGAGAACCCAGTGGGCAGAGTGAGGCTGAAAAGGAAGTGGAGATAACCCTAGAGCCAGTAGTTGAGGTGGTAGTTGAGAAAGAAAAATCCCAAATCACTAGGAAGAAGAGACCGCCAGCACCATTCCCTCAATGGCTGGAAAAATACCAAAAAGATGAGCAGTACAAGAAGTTCTTGGATATGATGAAGCAGATACATGTAAACATTCCTTTGATTGATGCTCTGAAAGAGATGTCTGGGTATGCGAAGATGATGAAGGACTTGATGTCCCGAAAGTTTGATTTCCAAGACTTGGGGACTGTGACTCTTACTCAAACTTGCAGTGTTGTGGTAACACGACCAATTGCAGAAAAGTTGTCTGGTCCGGGGAGTTTTACAATTCCCTGCACCATTGGCAATTTTGCTTTTGCCAAAGCATTGTGTTCTTTGGGGGCCAGCATTAATTTAATGCCCCTGGCCATTTATAAGAGACTGGGTATTGGTAGAGCCAGACCAACTTCCATGTTGTTGTGGCTAGATGATAGGACGATGAAGAGACTGTCGGATGTTCTAGATGATGTTTTGGTGCAAGTGGGGAAGTTTGTGTTCTCTGCTGAGTTTGTGATACTAGATTGTCGAGTGGATGATGAAATTCCCATAATATTGGGAAGGCAATTCTTGGCCACAGGCAGAGCTCTTATTGATCGTGAGACTGGGGAGCTAAAGATGAGGCTTAATGATGAAGAAATCACATTCAATGTACAGAAATCCATGAGGCGACCGAGTGAGTTCTCCAACTATTCCCTAATTGATGATGTGGATGTGATAGTGGAGGAAGATGATGTGTCCTTAACTATTGAGTACCCCTTGCTGCATGTTTAATGAACTTAGATAAGGTGAATGTGGAGGAATTGGCAGAGTGGGTGTTAGCACTTGAAGGTAAATGGGTATGGCCGAAGGCTCTCGAGTTTGAACCATTTCACTTAGAGAAAAGAGAGAACCCGCCAGCCAAGCCATCTGTGGAAGAACCACCCAAACTGGAGTTGGAAACCACTGCCATCCCATCTTAGGTACGCATTTTTAGGAACTAACTCTACGTTACATGTTATTATCAAATCAAGTTTGTTAGACGTGCATGCAAATTAGTTGTTACAGGTGCTCTCAGAGTGCAAGACTGCCATTGGATGGACCATGGCAGATATCAAAGGGATCAGCCCGGCATATTGTATGCACAAGATTCTCCTAGAAGAGGGACACAGACCTTCCAGGGAACACCAAAGGCGCTTGAAACCAAATATGAAGGAAGTGGTGAAGAAGGAAATCATCAAGTGGTTAGATGCGGGAATCATTTTCCCCATATCTGATAGCAGCTGGGTTATCCCAGTGCAATGTGTCCCAAAAAAGGGTGGCATGACGGTGGTAAAGAATGACAAAAATTATTTGATATCTACAAGAACCGTCACGGGATGGAGAATATGCATGGATTACAGGAAGCTGAATCTTGCCACCCGAAAAGACCACTTCCCACTTCCCTTCATTTACCAAATGCTCGACAAGCTTGCATGGAGGTCTCATTATTGTTTCCTGGAAGGGTATTCGGGGTACAACCAGATTTTAATTGCCCCGGAAGACAGGGAAAAGACCTCCTTCACATGCCCCTACGGGGTGTTTGCCTTCAAGAGGATGCCATTTGGCCTCTGCAATGCACCTGCCACATTCCAACGGTGCATGATGTCCATATTCACAGACATGGTGGAAGATATCATGGAGGTATTCATGGATGATTTCTCAGTAGTGGGAAATTCATTCGATGAGTGCCTAGAAAATTTAACCCGTGTCCTAAAGAGGTGCATCGAGACGAATTTTGTGCTTAATTGGGAGAAGTGCCATTTCATGGTACAAGAAGGGATCGTCTTGGGGCACTTAGTGTCAAGTAAAGGAATTGAGGCGGACAAAGCTAAAGTCGATGTGATTGTAAAACTTCCACCTCCCACATCAGTCAAATCTATTCGTAGCTTCCTTGGGCACGCCGGGTTCTACCGGCGATTCATCAAGGACTTCTCCATGATCGCCAACCCCCTTTGTAAGTTGCTTGAAAAAGATAACCCCTTTGTGTTTTCTGATGATTGCAGGGTGGCGCTTGAGGAGCTGAAAAAGCGGCTAGTCACAACACCAATTATCGTTGCCCCCGATTGGGAGCAACCATTTGAACTCATGTGCGATGCCACTGACTACGCAGTGGGAACCGCGTTGGGTCAGCGCAAAGATAAAATAATGCACCCAATTTACTACGCAAGTAGGACTTTGAGTGGAGCTCAGCTGAACTACACGGTGACCGAGAAGGAGATGTTGGTAGTAGTGTTCGCCTTTGACAAGTTCAGGTCTTACTTGATCGGGTCGAAGGTGATTGTGTACACTGATCACGCAGCCATCAGATACTTGGTTGATTAGAATGAGTCCAATCCACACCTAATTCGTTGGGTGTTGCTTCTTCAAGAATTTGACTTGGAGACTCGTGACCGCAAGGGCTCGGAGAACCAAGTCGCTGACCATCTATCACGTCTTGAAGGTGCTGAGAATGCGATTGAGTCTGAAGATATTCTGGAAACCTTTCCAGACGAGCAGCTGCTAGCCACGAGTGTGGAAGATGTGCCATGGTATGCAGTCATTGAAAACTACTTGGCGAGCGGTATTGAACCATATGAACTCTCCTCTATCCAAAAGAAACGATTTTACCGTGATTGCCGAAATTACTATTGGGATGAACCTCATTTGTTTAGAATCTCTATTGATAACATGATCCGGAGGTGTGTCCCCTAGATAGAACAATTTGCTATTTTGCAGGCTTGTCACGCGTCACCATATGGAGGATATTTTGGAGGAGTTCGAACAGCAGCTAAGGTGTTAGAGGTCGATTTCTACTGGCCGACTGTGTTCAAAGATGCTCACCAATGGGTGAAGGGCTGCAACGAATGCCAAATAATGGGGAACATATCTCGTCGACATGAGATGCCCATGAACCCAATACAAGAAGTGGAGGTGTTTGATGTGTGGGGGATTGACTTCATGGGTCCCTTTGTCAGCTCCTACGACAATAAGTACATACTTGTTGTTGTAGACTACATGTATAAATGGGTGGAAGCTGCAGCGTTCCCCACCAATGATGCAAGAGTGGTGGTGGGGTTCTTGAAGAAAAACATATTCACCCGGTTCGGGGTTCCAAGGGCCATTATTAGTGATGGAGGCACGCACTTCTGCAATCGTGTCTTCGAGAAGCTACTGGCCAAGTATGATGTGCGCCACAAGGTGGCAACCCCTTATCACCCCCAGACAAGTGGGCAGGTTGAAGTCTCAAACCGTGAAATAAAGAGTGTGCTAACCAAAACAGTAAACGCCACAAGAACTGATTGGGCGAAAAAGCTTGATGACGTACTTTGGGCCTATAGGCCTGCATTTAAAACACCAATTGGTATGTCTCCATACAAGTTGGTATTTGGTAAGGCCTATCACATGCCTGTTGAGCTAGAACATCGAGCTTGGTAGGCATTGAAGCAGTTGAACATGAATCTTGATGTTGCGGGAGGAAATCGAGTCACAAATCTGCATGAGTTGGAGGAATTCCGATATCAAGAATTTGAAATCACAAGGCTATATAAGGAGAGAATGAAGAGGTTGCATGACAAAAACATTGTGGACCGAAATTTTAAACCCGAAGACAAAGTGTTGCTCTACAATTCAAGATTGAGATTGTTTCCGGGTAAGCTTAAGTCCCGATGGTCTGGACCATTCAAAGTGGTCAAAGTGTTTCCCTCTGGTTCCGTGGAAATTGCTACTGAAGATGAGTCCAACGCCTTCAAGGTTAATGGACAAAGATTAAGGCTGTATGTGGGGATGAATGAGACGAAGTATTTGTCTGTGGTGCATCGTTTTGAACCACAGAGGTTGAGCGAGCCTTAAATGCGATCATTCTGTGTCGTGCCGCGACGTTAAATCAGGCGCTTCATGGGAGGCAACCCATTGATTGTTGTACTCGTCGTGCCGCGACGTAAAATCAGGCACTTCATGAGAGGCAAACCATTGATTGTACTCATCGTGCCGCGACGTCAAATTAAGCGTTGCGTGGGAGGGAACCCATGATTGTAGTGTTTTCTCTTTTGATTATGTTGTAATTGATGTACATACGTTTAACAAGTTTTTGAGTGTGCATGACAAGCTTGGAGGTGTGTTGAGCAAAAGACGGGGTCATAAAACAACTCCGGTAAGGTAAATATATGTGGAAAACACACTAACAAGCGAGCATAGGCCACCGCGACCGCGGCGGACCGCGACGCGACCGCGGTGACAACTGGAACTTCAGTGATTTTTCTCGTACGCCCGTCACCACGATCGTGGAAAAACCGCGGACAAAATCGACCTCTCTGAACCTCGCGCGACCGCGGCAATTTCTCACTTCTCTGAATCTCCCGCGACCGCGGCAAAATCACAACTCTCTGAATCCACCCGGTCGCGGTCGACCGCGGCGAGCCAAACTGTCGCCCAGGTAAGTCTGTTTGTAATTATTTTTGTCCTTTTCTTTTATTTTCTTTTTAATTTCCCCCTTTATCTTAATCCCCTTACCCCACATTCCCCCATTTTCCCCATTATTTAAACCTTACCCTTACTTCCCCCCTTCTCTCCCAAATCCCCTCTTCTTCTAACCCAACCACACCCACGCCTCCCCCCACAGAAAAATCTTTCCCCCTCTTCCCCCAAGCCCCCACGCCACTCTCTCTCTCCTCCCTACCTCCATTGTTGCCCCCACATCTTCACTCAAGTAAGTCTCTTTTTTCTCTCTTCTTCTTTGTATTTTTGCTTTTAATTTTCTATGTTGTAGTAGTTCTTTGTTGTATTGTTGTGTAATGGTGGATCTTCACCACCTCTTGCTCGTTTGTGGTGGGTCTTTGTCTCTCTAGACTTGTTGTTGGTTGGTGTATGTTTGACAATGATGGGTGAATTTTGAGTAGTTGGGGTGAGATTGGTACTTGTTTGTGTTGAAAAAATTGGGAGGAGTTAGTCCATATGGGGCCAATGTATGCTTGTTACAAATTATGCCCACATAGTGTTTGTAAAGTGGCCCCAATTAGCAAATTTTTGGGCATTGTGACATTCGTGGTGGTGAAGTCTGAGTAATCACCCGATAGTCATACATCTTGGGCACTCTCTGACTATTGTCCTTTGTATCACAGGTACCATGGCTCACTCACGAAAAAGGCGAAACACAAAGAGCACTAGTCGGTTTGACTCTTCCCGATTTGTGTCAAAGGCTGTTGAGGACATGTATGATGCTAAGTTCGCCAGGAAGATGGTCCATGAGGTGCCAATTGACAAGGCTGCCTTACAACATGAGAGCCCAGAAATGTTCGCCGAAATTCGGAGGCGCCAGTTGAAGATATTCTTTGAAGAACCTGAGGAGGCCAATATTCTAATGGTCCGGGAATTCTATGCAAACTACCCGGAGCATGTGAACCGGGTAGTCACTGTACGGAGAACAAGGGTGAATGCCTCACTAGAGGCCATCCGGCAGGTTTACAGGCTTCCGACCTTCTCTGTGGATGTTGATCATTACCAGTTCCTACAGACACCACCGGTCAACTGGCCCATTCTCGTGCAGTTAATTTGTGTGGTAGGGGAGCCCACATGGGTCAAAGAGGGCATCACGCTGACCTCTAATTCCTTCACCTGGGAGGCCAAGTGTTGGTTCACAGTTATCTGTAGCCGCCTGCTACCCACCAGCAACACCACCGATGTCAACCCCCATGGGCGGTGATGGTTAGGTGCTTTGTCAACATATTGGACTTTGATATCGCCAGGGTTCTCCATGATGAGATGTTCATCCGATCGCCCGAGGTAATCAAAGCGTTCTATTTCCCCTCCCTAGTTACCAGGCTGTAGCAGATAGCCAATGTCCCTGAGAATCATCCCATTGACGGAAAATTGGCAAAGAAGGCCCTGTTCAGAGCGGGAAAAATTAATGTGGGCAAAGAGGGATCAGTGCCTCTAGATGTTGATGACGAGGATGAGATTATTCCTGATGATGTACCACCTCGGAGGTCTCATGATGGGGCGGGTCCCTCTTGACCTCAACAGGGTCCCAAGCTGTCGACCTTAGAGGAGGATGTGGACGGCTTGCGCACCTCGGTGGATGACATCAACGTCATGATGAATACAATGTCCACCCAACATGCTAAATTCGAGAAGAAGATAATGGCGTGGCTTCGTGCACTAGGAAGGGCCTGTAACGTTAACCCGCCCACTGTTTCTGACGACGAGTGATCACCAGGGAAGTCTTCTAACCCCTCTATGCTTTTATTGTTAATTGACATGTGGACATGCCAACTTTTCATGTGTGGGGTGGGGGACAATTTTGTTGTTGTATATGTAGATAATGTTTCTCTTATTTTGATTGTATATATTTGAATTGGTTGTTTTCAATTTGTTTGGCTTGGCCCGAAGACAGACACCTTCCGACGGGTCTCTTGAGGGCATTAAGTCGAAGTAAAAAAAAAACATAAAATGTAGTGGACTCTTCCTGATGACAGACTACTTAGGCAGTTTTTTTTAGGGAAGTTAGTCCAAAAAAAACACCAAAAAGATTTTTTTATTTTCTTTTTAGGTGGTGTAGTAACTCCCTCTTGGTTTTTCTTTTGACCACGGTTCTTTTTCACAGGTTTAGCTTGAACCGGGTATAGTTAGATTTTTTTTAGTTGTTAAGATTCTCTTGGGCAAGGAACTGAATGGCAAGAATGCAGCCCTTAGTGTGTTACACTTGAAAACCAAAGACCCTAGGGTGTGACGCTTAGGCTCATTTGTGGACTCTTATAGAATGCCTTAATTTTATATATTGTAACTGACTTGAATACTCACTGGAGTGTTTTGATGAACCAATTTGGAATGGATTATGTGCCATGTGCGTGTGAGGTACTTGTGCATCATATTCTATGTCTTCAGTTGATACCTGGAACTTGCCCTGTGTGTGTACAAAACGAAATAGAAGTTTGTTCAGTCTTAGAAAGGATATAGGCATTTTTTTGTGAAGCCAGACATAAATGTATATCCACCTGAAAGCAATTGACCATAGTTAACCCCTTTGAGCTTATAAGCATGTTCTTTGATAATCACATAACGAACCATACCCAATTGTTTGAATAGCTTGTCTGTTTGAACCCGGTACCCCCCATAAGCACTGGAATTGTTAGTAAATGTGTAAAAGTCAAAGTGTGGGGTGGTGGTTTGGTTTGTAAAGAAAAATAGAAGGGATAGGATGAAAGGTGCAAAGTTGTGAAAAGAAATACAAAAAATTTGAAGGCCACTTAAAAAAGAAAAAGTGGACAATAAATAAATGCAGTCCTTGATGATTAGTGGCGTGGAAAAGAAAGTTGCACCTAAAAGTAGTGGGGTAATTTATGAAGCAAAATGTGGTAAAGGTTTTGGCCAAGCAAATTTAATTGTATTAAAAGTGCTTAGGGAGGTGAGTCACTATAACCAAATGTATCCTACCCGTCCCTTAGCCTACACTACAACCAAATAAAGACATATTGATCTTAGACTGAATAGACTCGATTAGTAGAGTATTACATTACGGGCAAGCCTATGGCGTACCAGTGAAGCATATGAATGTCTTTTTTGAGAGTGAGTGAATTCTTTTGATTTAAAGTTCATGTTGTTATTAATATTATCTTTTGTGGAACAACTCTCAATTGTGTGATGTGAGGGCACGTGATTCATGAAGAAAAGGTAAGTCTTGACCTCTGTCTAGAGTACTTTGAGGAAGTAAGAATGTGGCATGGTATATAGAGTCTCCACTTGAGGCATAGATGTTACACAACTAGGTATAATACTTATAAAATGTCATGGTGTGACACCGAATGGTGATGCTTGAAGAGATTAGGCCTTAGAGTGTGGTTTTGCTGCTCGAGGACGAGCAAAGGTTTAAGTGTGGGGTGTTGATAATAGGTGAATTAGACTATATTTTCGCCCCTAATGAACCATACTTTATTATATTTTTAAGGTGAATATTGATAACAAAATGTGCTGATTAGTGTTTCTTGTGCTTTGCAGGATATATGCTACGAGAGGAGATACTTTGGAGCAATTTGGAGTCAATTAAGGGAGTTCGAGGACAATCGAGAAGAACCCGTGAGGAAAGCACAACAGAAATGTGAAATTGCTGGAACATGGTCCACCGCGGCTGGAGCGCAGTGGAGAATTAACTGAAGCAGCATACGAGTAGCCCTTCGCGGTCGCGCCGCATTCCTGCCGCGACCGTGGGAGACAGCTGACAGGCCTGGAAAATTGAAGGACTTAAGTGCAAAATACGGGATTAATTTGCCAAACCCTATTTAAACATTGTAAATACGCCCAAGAGAAGGATATTCTTATTTTTAGGCTCAAGTAGGAGGCAAGACTCATTGTGAGAAGACAAGAAACCATTAGAGTTTTATATTTTCTTCCGTTTATCTTTATTTTAAGCATTATGAATTCTTTTGGGTTTTTATTGTTCTTGAGCATGAGTAGCTAAACTTTCTAATCTAAGGTTGTTGGTGGAACCTNGGTAGCTTTTTGAACAACACCACTCCCGGAGTATAGGCGAGAGTCATAACCGAGGGTTTAGAGGTTGGATTAGAAATAACGATACCTCGGGTGCAATCTAAAGTGAACTGTAATGCAATATAGCTAGCGTAGCTTGAGAAAGTGCATCTAGTAAATTATCATAATTACTTGAGAAATATTTGTGATAACTAGAGTGTTCATGATTGATAGGGACAACTAAATCAAAACTATAGGAAATATACAAGAAAGAATTTCACCAACGGGGGAAACCATAACCTTAGACCTTTATTATCATTGTTTACACCTTATTGTTAGTTAATCTTTAGTTTATTATTTCTGTTCAACTGTAGTAGTATAAAAACAACACCAAGTGATATTCACAAAGTTTGAGAAAGTTGACTATTGAGTTCGATACTAGAAATAATCGCAGGAAATCCTTTAGGAATCTAAAGACGACAGTTGCTACGTTAATTTCCCGTGGGATTCGCCTCTGGGCATAATACCCTGGATTATATTTGCAACGCCCACTTAGTATTTTAATAGACATAGTTGAACGTGATCAACTATGTTGAAATTGTAGTCGCCAAAATATGTGTTTGGTAGTGCATGTCCTATATTTAAGAAAAAAAATCGATAAATAGCCGGAAAAATCGACAAAAACCGAATCAATAAAAAAGTGACTTAATTGTTTTGGATTAGTTCCAATATTTGAAAAACCGACTTACTTGGTTTGATTTCTTTTTTGGAAAAAATCAAACCATACCGAACCATGAACACCCTTAGCCACTGCTCGTGGGAGAGGACGAAGAAGTCCTAGAGTTGCTCCAATAGTATCTCCAGTGGATCCAGTAGAGGATATTATTATTGAGGAGCATGATGTGGTACCTAATGCTAAGCCGACCCCAATGGATTTTATGACCGCACCGGGCTTTCGGGAGGTCATGAGCCATATGTTGCGGTTCATGGTTTCTATGACTCAAGCCAGGCTATTTCCGGTAGATCCAACCACATCTCAAGCGGGAGGGGGAACATAGACCCCTACTGCTCAAGCTCCAGGGCACGTTGCTACCGTTTATCAGACCCAGGTGCACTACCTGCGGGCAGATTCTAGCCAGTTGCAACGGTTATGCTAGAGCCCAGATCAGTTGAGACCATTGAGTAGCAAAAACGGTTGGACAGATGGACTAGGCTTCGTCCTCCTATTTTTAGGGGTGAGCGGTTATAAGACCCACATGATTTCATTGACTAGTTCAAGGATAGGCTACCTAACATGGGAATATATGAGTCCAACGAGGTGGACTCTACCATATTTCAGCTTGAGGTCAAGGCCCCCAAATGGTGGAAGGCTTACCTCCATAGCAGGCCAACATGGTCACTTCCATTAACTTGGGATTAGTATACGCATCTATTATTGGAAAAGTACATACCACCTTCAGAGAGCAAGGAGCGACAAGTTAGTTCGAGCGGCTCCGTCAGGGGCATATATCCATGACCGACTATGAGGCAAGATTCACTGACTTGTCTCGCCATGCAGCTTTTATACTCCCCACGGATGCAGAGAGGGTACAAAGGGTTATTGTAGGTCTACACCCTAAACTTAAGGTTTCTATGGCCCGTGAGGCAGATATGGGGACTTCCTTTCATCAAGTTGTGGATATAGCTCGACGGATTGACCGTATTCGCAACTCCATCAGAGAGATTATGCCGATGGATAAGCGACTCCGACATCCTGGTGGATTCAAGAGCAATTTGCTAATGGGCGTCTATTAGCTGCAATCTCATCACGACCTGGCCAGTGTCGTCATGCCGATTGTTATATCTAGGAGGGTAAGGAACTTGAATTTTACACGAAGAAACTCAGATAAAGAAAGGAAAGGGTGCCAGTGGTGCTGCTTAGAATTGCACATCCATTTTTTTTCACTTTTATGATATGTTCAGGACAATTAGATTGGTCTCTATACCCTATTCAATAGTCTTGGTGCTACTCTTCATCGAAAGGGAATGATAACTTCTTGTAACCGAGTTAGATTCAAGTTTCTTTTGCACATGGTTATCTAAAAGTTTGGAGCAATGCCTATTTTATCAAAAGAAGAAATTTGAGAACAAAAAAAAGGAAAAAGAAAAGAAAGGGGCTAGTCTAGTAGGCCCATGCATTCAACACCATCGCCCGCTTGTAGTGCTCCAGCACGACCTTACTTCAGTGTTGTTCCAGAGAGTACTTACTGTAAACCAGCTATTCAGGGTTCCTTCTATGGGTATTCAGGCCATAGAGTTAGACTTCGGACCAACAGTTCACCACTCCGAGGGGTTGTTTTGAGTGTGTGGAGTTGGGTCACTTGAAGAAGTTTTGTCCCAGACTTCGTGGCAATACAGTGCAGTAGGACCATCGACCCATGATTACAGCACCAGCTACCGCACAACCCACCCGATCGGCCAGAGGCGGAGGGCAGGTGGTTAGGGGTCGCCTTAGAGGCGGAGGCCAGTTAGGTGGCGCTCCGGCTAGATTCTATGCTTTCTCAGCCTGGCCAGAGGAAGTCGCCTCCGATGTAGTGATTAGAGGTACTATTTCTGTTTGTCGTAGGACGCGTTTTAAAGCCTTGCGGACCTAGACGATAATATCACTAGTGGTATGGGTTGTTACAATTAGTCATGAAGTTTGGATAAATTGATTAATCTTTAAGTACATCATAAATTATTGATATATTTTAAATAACAGACTTAAAATCTGGTGCACTTAAACCGTAGGTAGAAATCACACCATGTAGCTACTTTTACAATTGTCATTTAGGTTTTATCGAGGATTTAAAAACTAGCTATATTTAAAGTATAGTTTTTCGATTCAAAACTTCATAATAATACATTCATAAACTTCGACGTTTGTATCCTTAACATCAAATATTTTCAATTTAAAACATTGTGTCCTTAAGCTATTTTTTTTTTTTCAAGACAAACTTCAAGTTTTCACTTTTTGTATCGAGATTTTCTTTTTTGTTTCATTCAAACTTCAAGATACAAATATCTTGGACTATAATCGCCCCTAATTTTATTTCTTTGTTACTGACGCACATATCCATGGGGCGTCCGTGGTTAACCATGTTAGCCAGCATCGTTCTCATCGAAGGAAAAACAATAATATCACCTCACTCTCTCTAGTTTTTCTATTTTCTTCTCGGCCGTCGCTTCTTCATTTCTTTGTTCGGTAACTCTCATATACTCACAGTATGACAACTCTTTCGAATTCGGTCTTTATATCCAAAAGCCCTTCTCTCCATTTATCATCTGGTAATTATTCTTCACTCCTTTCTTTTTAAATCGATCTATTTGTCTTCATTTCTTTTAATTTGGCCCCCATTATTACCCCACTGAGCTTCTTGTATCCATCAATCGGCCTCCGTATGTACTATATGTAAGATAATTAGCAAAATATCTCTATTTTTATCTATACATTTCTGTTCTTCTTCCGCACGTATTAATTAGCACCTGAAAGAAATATTGTGGCACATTGTACCTTATTACACCAATTACTACCCCTCTGTTGTTGGTTTCGGCTATATGGATCTTTTATGTCCATTCCCCTCTATTTGAGCTGCTTACTATTAGGATAGGAGGCGATCCAGGATGTAAGTAACCAGTAGGCATTTTCAGTCACCAAATTTGTCATTTTTTTTTGTTCTGAAGAATGCAGTTTTTTATTGCTGTTGTGATTATGATGTTAATCATGTATAATGCTTCCTTTAGCCATGAACTAGCTTGCCTCCAGATATTTGATAAAGGGCAATAATCTCTGTCTGATTCTTCTTCTTCCACATGTCTGGAAAGTTTAAAAGCATAAAAAGAACAGAAAAAAAGTTGAAAGGGAGTTGTTCGGCAGAGTTGTTCTGAGTGGCTACTGTTTGCAACGAACTTTCGACACACGAAAAATTACTGCAATCACAAAAGAATAATGTATTCTTATTAATCAATTGTGAGTACAATTATGTTTCTCCCTTGATTCCTCTCTCCTGATTATCTTCGTGATTCGAGGGCTGAAGTTGCATGTTTCTCGAATGTAGGACAGTGTTATCAAAGGCGCGCTTAAGCCCTGAAGCGAGGCTCAAAACATGTTGAGCGCTTCGCCTCGCTTAGCGGGCGCTTCAGTATTGTCATCAAGGCTCTAAGGCATACTTTTCCTTGTCAATGAGCGTAATCTTGAAGAGGCGACACTAAACAATTGACATTTCACTTTATCGTAAATTTTCTTTAATTTCTTTATCCATATATTTGGTATTCACGCTTAGAGATGTTAATCTTGGACTACACTTATATATTTGTAGTTTTTCTCCATTAGCGCCTTTCTTTATAAAAGTCCACGCTTTTTTGCGTTTTGCGCTTAAGGCCCCAATAGACTTTGAAGCTTTTTTGCGCTTTTCGCCTTTGATAACACTGACGTAGGATGATGCGGACTTCCTTGGATGTATCTGGTATCTGTGAAAGTATGTTGCGGATCTTCTTGAAGTATTTGATTATCAAGAATTATCCGGCCACATCTTGATCTCTTTGTGAGTATCCCATGAGTTTATGGGATATTCGAGATGATCTCCATTTTCGAGATCCTTTTTTAAAGGAATATATGTAACCCTTTTTATAGGGGTGACCTAGGCTTAGGGTAGGTAGCCTCCAAGTTAAGTTTTTGGTAGAGTAGCCTCCAAGCAACCCTAATAGACTCCTAGAATTTCAATAGTAGTGTATTGAATTTAGGATTTAGCCCAAATTTTGTATTGGCTTGATCTTTAAAAGTTTGATGTCTACAACTACATTTCTCAATATTTGGCATGGATTTTCCTTGGCTTTTCATGGAACATGCATTCAAATTGGTAAGGTAAAATCCTTTAAATTGGTTGGTTTG